>JAKTVG010000353.1:0-84848 GCA_030557085.1 Candida gigantensis
GATTCCGATGTAATTGTGGTATGGAAATAACCTTCACTCCAAATCCCAGTTAATGATATATTAATAAATTTAGGATCATTACTAGGTTCATAATCTGCTCTTGATATACGGATCCATAATGATGATTTTTTGATTGTTTCCTTTGTTGTTTCATCTTCTAAAATTAAGGGGATCTTTAAGATCGTGCCTTGAAGAATCCCCTCGTCTTCTTCGTCTTCTATGATTCCATCCCTATTCATATTGTGATGATATACATTGATGTTGTCGTGGTGCTGTTTACTAACAGTGGAGTTGATTTTCCCCTGAAACACGTCTGGGCCGAAAAAAAAAGGGTCGAAGAGATTTTTCTCCTTTTTCATGAATTGATAAACTAGCCATAGGTTATTAAACTTTCATTCCTTCCTTTATCATATGTCAGCAAGATCATGTTGACAGCAGATATAAACAAGACCATAGCGTCATTACAGTCAACCAAGATAAAAGAAAGGAATGACGCGTTGACGTCTTTACGAACCATCACTGAGTCCAAATCATTTAGAATAAATCAAAAACAATTGAAACAATTAACCCAAGCAACTTTGAAATTAATTGAATATGAAGCAAGGATATATGTAAATAATAAATCATCAACTACCGTTGACTCCAGATTAAATCAAGCTTCGTATTATTTACGTTTACTCACTGAAAAATCTATTCAAGATTCAAGGATCGACATCAAGTATCGAACATATATTGAATTATGTATGGGTATTAAGGATCAATTCTACGCTAGAGATGAAATATTAGAACCATGTTCTGTTGATTTCATAAAGACAATTTCTATTATATTAAATTTGGGGTATGTTAAAGAACATTTGATGAAGAATGAATGGTCTACTATTTTCCGATTCTTGGTGACACTTATAAATAATATATTGGAGGATTCAAATAATACCATCCCTTTTAATGGATTGAATGAAAAATTACTTATTGATCTATATTCGGCATTACAAAACTTGTTACAATGTGAAACTGATGTTTCTGTGAATTATTTACAACTTTATGAAGATGAGAATTATTTTAAACTTTTGAAAATATTGGATAAATCTTCAGAATTAATTAAAAAGGAAAATGTAATTATTATTATAATGTTTAGAATTATAAATAAATTGATTATTACTATATCTACTGAAAATTTCAAATTTGTTCATAAATTAATTAAAATTGGAATAAAATTAATGGTGTTTTTCCATCTGTCACATTGGGAAAAATTACAAGAACAATTTCTTATATTTATTAATTTACCAGGTACTCATAATTTGATGAGTTTACATCATTTACCCAAATTGATTGGTGATAAATATATCCTTAGTGAACACAATATGGAAATAGATGGACAGGAAGAACAATCTATAAGCTCACAACCCGATGATCAAGATGAAGTATTTTTATACAATTTAGGAGTACTTATTCAACATTTGATCAGTAAAATGTTAAATGGAGCATTTGAATTGAAACCAGAAGACATAGAGTTGGTTTCATTTAATAAAGATACAACATGGTTCAAATTAAAGTCAATTTATCTCAATTCACACAACTTTAGACCTTGGTTAATGGCTCTAGGTGTGTCTCGTCTAATGAAATCATATTATGATTTAAAACAATTTATTCAAAAATCAACAAATGAACAACAAACTGGTGGTGGCGGTGGTGGTCTCCTACTATACGTAAATGGTTCTCCCAATAAGAATAAACGACAAAAATTGGGGTCAATTGCTGACTCAATAAGTAATTCTAATAGTACCATTGAATTTTGTAACAAGTTGATTCATTCTAAAGAATCAACGGAAAATCAATCTTTGGGATTGAAATTATTGGTGTTTTACCTTGAATTATATTCATTTGAGAAACCTACTGAAGTTTCAACACTGGAATCATCAGATAGTAATGATACTACAATTGGAGATAACACAACTTTTGAATTCATGGTGACTTCAACTGATGATAGATCATTTGATAAAAATGTGGTGATTAGGAATATTTTGAGTACTTTTGATGATAATTCAATGAATTTTTGGAGTAGTCTTGCAGCAAGATCTGTTATTTCAGATGATATAAATCAATTAGGGAAATTAAAAATTAAGAATTCACTTGCTAGTCAACTTTTGAAATTATCATTATTATTATTAAAAGAAACAGAAGTTTCAAATATTGCATGTAATATAATTTTCAAATTGATTTTTGAACAAGGAGGAAATGATAATTTAAGTAAATTAATTGATGATTCCGTACTTATCCAATTGGAAACTTTAATAGATTTATCTGAAATCAATGGACCTAATAAAATCACAGAAGAAAGTTTCCAATTCTGGTATGCAATGAATAAATTGGCAATCGAAGTGAATTTATCAAAAAAGAATTTTTTAGCAAGAAGAATTCAAGATTGGTTATTAGTTAAATGGGATATTACTTTCAAACCAGATGGTGGGTCCTTTATTCATATTTGTTCTTCTATTGCTGATTTCATTCATTGGTTATCTGGGAATTCAATGACATATACACCACAAACCAAGTTTAATGGTGATAATGATGGAGACATCAATGAATTTTTTTATTTCTCTCATTATTATGACTCCTTAGAATCATTTTTATGTCTTCAACTGCAACTTGGAACCCTTGAAGCAACTACAATTGAAATTAATAACATAGTCACAAATGATGAAATTGATATAATAGTAAACAAAGTGAACTCCACATTTCAAAATTTTGATAATAGTTTGGTGTGCAGTAGTAGTTTATTTTGTTGGATTATCGTGTTACTGTATTTCGTTTCAAGTATAAGATCATTGAAATATTCTGCTCATGAAATGAAAGCATTAGAATATCAAATTTCTACAGGTTTGGATTCATTCAATGATTCTACTTTAAGTTATGAAGAAATTATAGATATTATGACAATTGCAAATGAATATATCCCACAAATGGATCAGGATCTAAAAAGAATTTTCCAACAAAATTTCCCAATGGAAAAGTTGATTAATTCAATCAAGTTTGATAAACTAGAAACCAATGGAAGGTCAGTAAACAATAGGAAACCTTTTTCTGAAGATGGGTTTGGTAAAGAGTTTTCCAATGTTAGAGATTTATCTGCACCACCAATTTCAAATTCTAATCGTGGTGGTGTAGTATTCATGAAACTCAATTATAAGAAAATATCATCTGTTCAAGTTTCCAAATTCATTATACTCAATTCTGAAATTCAAGAAAAGCAATTATCTGTTGGATTATCAATGTTTATTGAATACCTCGAAGAATTAACTCCAGAAGATATACTACCAGCATTATTATCTGTCATTGATACCACACTCACCCCGAGTCGTCAAACCCACCAATCAAATAGTTTTCTTGATGAAACGGTTTTATCCAAGATGTTAGGAATCATTAACGATAAATTATTAAAAAGTCAACTTTTTGAAAAAGATGAACTCACATTTATTGTGGTTTCTAAATTTTTATCAGCAACAGCTCCAATTTGGATTAATTCAATGGATAATTCATTTTCCAGTGATTTTTATGCATTAACAAATTGGATTTTTGAATGTGGGAGTAATGATTTAATATTGACTGAATATTCAATAGTGGAATATTGTAAATTTTTAACACATTTTTTAATTCATAATGATGATGAAAAAGTTTTCCCTAATGTTAATATCAAAGATGAATTGTTTGAAAAATTTTCCCATTCTACAAATAATATTAAAGATAAATTATCTACATCATTTGGTGATATTGTGGAAGTGTCTACCAAATTTGTTCAAGGACAAATATATACTGGACTTTTTGAGAAATTTGTTAATCCAGAACAATCAGTTGAATCAAGTGGGACATATTCAAAATTCTTTACAAATTTATCTTCTAGATCTACTCATATCTTAAGATTGGCTTTATTTAATTTACTTGAATGTTCAAGATTTTCATTTTTCATTCCATATTTAGAAATTTGTTTACAAGAATTTTGCAATGTAATGAATTTATCAACTCCCAATAAATTATTTAAACTTTTCAAATTTGAAATATTGAAAAATTGGTGGAAATTTGATTCAATTGACGCATATCCATACATGTTGTTTTTATACACTGATTTAAATTCTTTTTATCGAGATAATTATCGTGAATTAATTGCTGTTGCACTATCATCAAAGTGCAAACGTAGAGAAGTGGGTGCTCAATTTGTTGAAGAATTGGCGGATTTAAAACAATCAGACATGGAAACATTGGTTTCTGAAAGTATTTCATTGATTATTCCATTATCTTTTAGTGAAGGTGGTGTTAGAAATGATATTTTTGAAATTCTTCAAGATTATTTGACATCTATAAAATCTGAATTTCAAGATAAATTGTCCTTAATTATTTTAGAAATTATTAAATTTACTGATATGTCAAATGAACAAGTTTTGCTAAATAATTTCCAAGGAAATCAAATGGCTTCAAATTTGATTGATATAATTGATTCCCCCACGATTGAAACATTTGGTGAGTTGGTAATATCGTTTGATGCAAGTACTCAATTATTACAAAAATTAGTAGAGAAATATCATCGTGAGAGACAAGAAACTTTTTGGTCATCAAGACAAGTTTATTTTTTATTAAGAAGAATATCTATTGTTTTAAAATCAGCATTAACTATAGATCAAAAAATTTTGATACTTCGAAAATTCAAACTTGTTTTAATATTAGGTGGTGAAAATTCCAATGATTATGAAATCACACGTCTTCTCATTGTTGCTTTATGTCCTTTGATGAATGAACAGAAATTGATTCCTGATGTAACATTAATCCTACTGTTTCTTAAAGATTTGTATCAACATGCTTACCCAAATGAGAAATCACTTTTGTTAGTCATTAGAATTGCAAATTCCTTATTAACAAGCAAAAAAGATATTTTAAATCAGGATAATAGGTTGTTGAGATGTATTGACGAGTTTGTTGATATGGGAGATCAGAATAAAGCAGTATGGCAAATTCTTTCATCAGCACTAGCTGTATTAAAGGGAGAAAATGTTTCAATTGAATCATCAGTTATAGAATCATGTTTGGAAGATGATGATTTAAATGATTTTATTCAACCTATATTTTTAATATCTAGAATTTTTGATAAATTTACATCAATGGATCATAGAGGTGGTAATTTGAAAGTTGTTGAAAAATTGTTATCTATTAATGAATTACAAATGTGTCAATTTTCTAATGGGTTTAAATTATGGATTGCCAATTATTTATCTGATTTTTATATTCAAGGTGGAGGGTGTAAGAAGACTGACATCAAAGCATTCACACTTAAAGAATACGAAGGTGGTATTAGCATTGAAGATTTTGAAGAAGAGGTTCCACTTTTTGATTTTACATTGGACAGAATTATCGATTACATTTATAGTGATGATGATTTTGAAGCTGCTGCATGTGCCGAATCTATCCTTGGAGTATTGATTCGAAAATATGTTACTAAACGATCTGAAGTGTATAAGGTTTTGAATTTTGAAAGTACATTTGAAAAATATTCTAGTATTATATTACCTATTGATTTCCATACATGTGTGATATTAAATGATAAAGCCGATGTGGAATATTTGGGGGATAAATTAAGTGATGTGATTGGTAATTTTGAATCCTTTTTGAGAAATGATGAAGAATTATGGTGTACCAAGTTATCATTGGCAATTTTACAAGAATTAGCAATTGAAACCAGTGTTGCACCACTTATAAGTACATTTATTATAAAAGTCCCTGAATTTGCCAAAGTTTGCCTTCCTGCTTTAGTATGTAATTATTTGATATCAAAGCGTGAAAAGGGACAAGAAATGGTAATTACTTTATTAAATGAGTTTCTTCAAACTTCAAGGAAATCAGAATCTTCAATCAGAATTTTCATTCAAATATTGGTTATGATAAGAATAGGTTCAAAAGTGTTTAAACAACCAATATTTTCTAATGTGTTTACGAAAATTGACAAACTAAAATTTTACGAATTGGCAGCAAGCATAAAACAATTTAAGACTGCTCTTATGTTATTTGAAGATGCTGCATCGGAGCAACAAGAAGGAGACCCATCATTATTTTTACAAACTCATGATGCAAAGACTTTACAAAATGTATATGAATCTTTGGATGATGATGATTTGGTTTTCGGGTTACCTGAAAATACAACATTGGATTATGCAATTTCCATGATCAATAGAGTAGGGAGTTCAGCTGATCAACTTAGATTCAGTAGTGCTGATCTAGACACAAGAATGATAATGAATCAAGAACCATCATTTTCGAAAATTGTTAAATCAATGTCAAATACAGGACTTTTGGGTGTATCAAGAGCATTGAGCAAAACTGCAAGTTTCGTCACGAATAATGATGATTCACAATATGAATGGAGTTGGAAATTATCGAAATGGGATTTACCAGTTTCGAAAAATGCCACTAAAGAGAATGAAGTCATATATAAGACTTTAAAACAAATTCATGACTATCCTATGAATCTGGAGGATGTTTGTCAAACATCACTTTTGAATACAATTGATCAGAAAGTATCTGCAAAGAATTTAAGTGTTAAAGAATTTAAACTGGAAGGATTGAGTTGGTTAAAGACTATAAGTACTGTTGTTTCAATTTCAGAAATCGCCAATTCAACAAATGAAAATATTGGGGGTATTATTGATGATTTTTCAAATTCTACCAAATGGTTTGAAGATTCAGAATTTAACATGTTTGAGAACTTGTTATTAGCAAGGCATTCAGCGTTTCAATTGCTCAGTGAAAGATCAGTCCGTGGTGTACCTCAGGATAGTATATGGGTGGGTGCTCTTTGTGATTTGGTCCGATATAACAATATGGCAAGATTGAATTGTGAACAACAAAAAATGACAACATCCACAATGTTGATTGAAGAAATTTCTAAAAAGCTTCAAGACACTGGACTGGATGTATTTACCACCAATGTTAACAATTTAGCCTTATTTCAAACAGCTCAAACTTTATGGTCACAAGGAAATACAAGTGTCCCTGTTTTAATGTTGAAAGAATTGTACAATGCATCGGGGATTTATATGCCACAGGGGAACTTGACAGTTGATCGATGCTTGATTAGAGCCATGACTGTGGATTGGATGTCTACATCACGTCAAGAATTGTCTTCAACCATCATGGAAAAATATGTGTTGCCAACGGCAGAATTGTCAAGTTTAATGAATGATCTCAGACAACAATCTAAGATTTTTGAAATGTTAGCTAAATTTTGTGAGGAACAGTATAAATCAAAATCATTGAGTGAACAGATTCGAAAATTGGAGAAAAGGGTAGATGATAAAAATTCTGAAATTCTGGAACTTAAAAGCCAATATCTGCATAGTCGAATTACTCCTCAAGAACAAAAACAAGTGCAAATGTTTTATAGTAAATTGAAAAGACAGTTTAGTGCAGAAAGGAAAGATTTAGAGTTAACTCAGAAAAGTAAAAATGAATTTGCAGTTAAGGCAGTTGAATATTATTTGAAAAGTATTAATGTGAATGATTTTCAAGAAGAAAATTTGGATAAATTTTTTGCTTTATGGTTAGAACAATCTAGTAATGACAGCTTAAATAAAAGTCTTGAATCTGAACTTATGGCTTTACCAAGTTATAAACTTATCTCATGGTGTACTCAATTAATTTCAAGATTGTCAAGTGAAATAAATGATTTCCAAAAAATATTGAAACAATTAATAATGAACATGTGTCTTGATCATCCTCATCATTCATTGTATTTGTTATTATCATTGAAGAAGCATAGACCAAGTGCACAAGAAAGTTCCAACCCGCTGCTTTTATCCAGATGTTCAGCAGCAGAAAACATTTGGCAAGAATTGCTCCAACTGGATCACAAATATGTCCAAGAGATCTTGAATCCAATAAATACATTCACCGACCAATGTATCAAGTTGGCTGCTTATAAAACTACAAAGGGTAAAGATATTGATTTGAGTAAATTTGTATTGGGTGAATATTGGTTGAATGAATTACCACATATCCCACCACCTACGAAAACAATTAAAGTTGATCCAACCAAGAAATATAAAGATATACCAGTTTTCAATAGTATTGAAAAGAAAGTATCAATTGCCACGTCTGGTTTAAGTTTACCTAAAATTACAACTTTTAGATTATCGGATGGAACAAAACATCGAGCCCTTTTGAAACATGGTACTGATGGTATACGACAAGATTCAATTATGGAACAAGTTTTCAATAAAGTGAATAATATTTTCGCTAAAGATCGTGAATGTAATAAACGAGGGTTGACAATTCGAACTTATAATGCGGTGCCATTAGGACCACTTTCCGGGATCATTGAATTTGTACCGAACTCAATGGCATTCATTGATGTAATTAGTGGATATCATAAGATCCATGATAAAATGACTTATGATAAGGCAAGAGAGATAATGAAAGAATGTCAATCTGGAGATAAACTGAAACGATTACATCATTATCAACAAATTGAAAAGAAAATTAAACCTGTTTTAAGATATTTCTTTCAAGAAAATTTTCTAACTCAAGATAGTTGGTTTGAAAGTAGAATCAAATATACTCATGGAATTGCAACATCATCGATTGTGGGTCATATTTTAGGATTGGGAGATAGACATTGTAACAATCTTTTATTGGATAGAAGTTCAGGTGAACCGATCCATATTGATCTTGGAGTATCTTTCGATCAAGGTAAAAGATTAGCTGTTCCAGAAACAGTACCATTTAGATTAACCCGAGATATAGTTGATGGATTTGGAGTCACTGGAGTAGAAGGAGTTTTCAAGAAATCATGTGAGCATACATTAAGAGTTTTAAGATCGAATAAAGAACATATTATTTCCATTTTAGATGTTTTACGTTGGGATCCATTGTATTCATGGACATTATCACCGTTGAAGAAGAAGAAATTACAAGAAGATGAAATTGGACCCGGAGTACAACCCGAGGAAGATGGATCGGATGCTGGTAGAGCCATACTGGCAGTTACAGATAAATTGGTTGCCAATGGGTTAAGCACTGAAGCTGCGGTTCGAGAACTCATTCAAGAAGCAACAAGTTCTCAAAATTTAGCATTGATATATTTTGGGTGGCTGCCGTTTTACTAGGCCCATCAACAATATAATTTTTTTAGTCATTAAATAAACAAAACAAAACCAAATAGTTATCCATTAAATTTACTTTACTTACAACGCTAAATATTCTTTTACTGCATTTCCCCAAGAACCTCTTTTTTTATAAAAACCTAAATCTTCAGGCAATCCATCAATTGCTCTACTTAATTCATCAGCCAATCCTTCCTCTTTTATTTTATTAATTGGAGTCAAATAAGTTCTAATAGTCATAACTATAGCATTCGATTTAGGTAATCTTGTAAAAACTTGTCGTTCACATCTTAAACAACACCCACCATTTTTAAAATCAATTTCATCCATTGATAATGATTTGATTTCTTGACCTGGTCTCCCATGATTTGTATCCATATTAAAATATTCATTATGAGTTTGAATACTCCAATTATGTCTTACCCATAAACTTTTAATTGTTAAATTATTGAAAAATTTCGACATTGAAAATTGTAATCTTGATTTATATTGTGGTACTGGACCATGAATAAATGATATTGGTTGATTGAAATTAACTCTTGGATCAAATCCAGCAGGAAATCCATTCAATGATGCTCTTAATATATATTCTTCATCTTTATTATCTTTATTATCTTTAATCAATATCAAGAAATCCTCTTCGATGTTTCTTCCAACTATATTCATTATTAATTGTGGGGTCTTGATAGATTTGGAATATCTGGGGAATGTATCATTTGTAATGGTATTAATTATCATTCCTGACCAAAAATCATACTTGAAATACATGGGGTATCGAGATATCAAAAAGTTCATTACAGAGTCATAAAATTCATAAAGGGCAGATATGGTAGGTTCATTATTATATATCATAGTTAAGATCTCTGGTTCAGTTTCAATATGCTTTTGTCTTGCTTTAACATTAGGTAAATAAGTTTTATCAATAAGTAACCAATCTTCAGGTGTTTCAGAAATATTTTTCACACCCATACTAGGATTGAAATTTTTCTTGTTCACAAATGGTCTAATTGGTAATGGTTCTTGAGTTTCCCATTTAAAAGTGGTTGGAACTGAAGGGATGTTGGAGATTACTGAATCAGATCTGGATGAGGAAAACCATGATGTTGCTTGTCTAACAACAAAATATAGTATCACAATCGTGAATAGGATCACAAGGTAGGAAATCATATAAAAGTGAAGTTAAATAATGTGTTTCGAAAGTTCATTGCTGATTGTAGATATTTCTCCTGGTATATATATAGCATTGATAGTGGAGTTAGATAAAAGAAAAAGGAGGTTTGATTCCAGAAAGTCTACGCGAACGGGATTTTTTACTTAATTGGGATGTTCCGAACCAACAAACCCTCATTCACCAACGTGGTTAGCGGAGTTCTTATTTAGCTACAACCCATACGTGAGAACTACTCCTTTCATAATTGATTGGTAAACTAAATCAGGGGTAAGATTGGCTATCTGTTTAAGGTAAAAAAGTCCTCTGTTTCTCTGAAGCTCTGAAACGTTTGAGACTTAGTAGAAATTGCGCGGGAAACGAGATCCGGGGAAGGAAACCTGTAGAGAAACACCACCAGACTAACACTAGATATAAGATTTTTATTACTAACCAAAGAAGTTACTATATATATAACTAACTAGTTTAAGTAGGTTTGTACCCATCCATTTTCTATACGTTTCTATCGTAATAACTTTGAATCATACCAACTTCACTTTCTTCGTATTCAACAACTTGAACTTCGTCTTTAGCTTCATTGAAAATAGTGTTGGCTTGAATGACCTTCTTTCTTGGTTTCTTTTCTTTAAGCACAATATCCCTGAATGTACTATATGCTGGTTCAACTTCAGTTTTTTCCAAATAATATTCTAAACCTTCCTTCACATTACCAGTACTCTTGAACACGTGCAAGTTGGATAAAAAGTCACCCAATGCATCAACTGCAGTTCCATCATTTAATTTACTTTCATCAATAACAATCTTCAAATCAGAATAATCAGGGTTTGTAAATTCAAATTTGAAAACATCAGCTTTATGTAATTGCTTCATAATACCGAATCTTGCTTGCATATGAGCTTGACCCCATTTTCTAGCCTTTGGATCCCAGAATTCTAATCCAAGTAAACCAGCTCTAATCATTAATAATGCAGAAACAAATTTTGCTTTAGCTTGATCTTCTTTACCATCAATGTCAAAAATTGGGAAAACGTGTTCTGGATCTTTCAAGATCAAATATAAAGCAACCAATTCAGCACGACACTCTTCATATGAACCAGAAGTAGTACCAAATAATGAGCTCCAAGTATCATTTGGACCGTACCAAGATTTGATCTTGCCATCCTTATTGTCAAAATTAAATTTACCAGGTGAGGTTTCTTGTAATAACTTACCTGTACCATGACCTAATAATTCATGTAAACCAACTTGAACTTCAAATGCTTCATCACGCCATTTTTTGAATTCTTCTTGTAAATCATCACCAATGAAAGTAATTACTTCTTTTTGTTTAGGGTTCTTTGGATTGGCAGATAAGACATTTCCAAGAGACACATTTTTGAATCCATAGTTCAATCTAACATCATCGTAGTTTGGAATATTAATACCAGCTGGTACCCCTGAACCAGCAAATGTTAAAACTTCCAAAGAAGTAAAATCAGGAGGGGTGAATGTATCCTTTTCATAAATTTTATCCCAAGGTAATTCTTTAATAAAAGAACCAGCATTTTCCACTAATTTACTAAATTTGGCGGTTCTTTCATGATTAACCATTGCAACCAAACCTTCCCATTCACCTCTTACTCCAGAAGGATCTCTATAAGTTTCGATAAACCCGATATTGGATTCTACTTCTGGTTTCAAATCTTTGACCCATTCAATTTGTGACTTCTTATGTGCATTCATTGAACCAGTTGAGAAAGATTCAATATAAAATTTAAGCAATTTTTCTTGGGTTTCATTAGCAACAAATGGTAATGCCTTTTTGAAGTTTTCAACAATGTTTTCAAACTCTTTGTTATGGTCTCCAAATTTAAAACTAACGGAAATTTTTCCATCCTTGGAAGTTAACTTGTCCTTTGGGTAGTAATCAGTTTTATTTGAAATTTCCGCTGATGCTACGTGAACAATAAAGTCTGTATCGGACTTTTTCTCAACTCTTGTATTTTCAGGCATTATTCCGTTTTCAGCCAATAATTGATTTACGACATCAATTTCTTGTTTGGTGATATTTGAACTGTTAGGATAGTAGTTTGATAAATGACCGTATTCAGGGTATCCTAACAAATCCTTGTCGGTACTATACAATGGATCCTTTACTTGCTTATACAATTCGGTAATTTTGTTGTCATTAACAATTTTGATCAATTCTTCAAACTTGGCAGGTTCCAATCGAGGAATGAACTTTTTATCACCAAATGATTTATAATTACCAGCATTATCTAAGAATTGTAACGCGTATTCTAAGTAGTATTGGACATCTTGTTGACTCAATGGTGTCAATTTTTCAACGTATTCTTGAGCAGATTTCGGAGTTCCCAATTTCCCGTGAATTGATAATATCAAGTCATAAATAGTTTCACTTTCCGGGGAAATCGATCTCAAGACAACTCTGGTTCCTTCAAAAGAAGCTCTTGATAAATAATGGGCGTATTTTTTTGCCTTCTGAGTAGACAACGCATCAAAATGTTTCAAAGCAGATAAAACAACGATGGGAGCATCAGTGTCTGCGTAGAATAATTCTTTGCTTGATTGATCTAAGGATGTTGTTTCGGGCATGGTAGGATAATTGACTTTTTAAATGTTAAAAAAAAAAGAGAAGAAAAAGAAAATTGCAAAAAAGTGTAATTCTAATTCAACACAAGCCTTTGGGTTATATAGTTGAATATTTATATATTATCACGTAATACGAGGGAAAAAGTGGAGAGAGTGTGTTGGAAAACAAGAGAAAAAAATTTAAGGAGAGATTCAGCTTATGTATTGAGGTGTGGGTGCGTGCAGAACTAGAATTTGCATCCACCTGAAAATGAACAACACTTAACCATTTTAGTTTCAAAGTAGTCACAATGAGTAAATATAGTTCCCCCGAATTGATACGGCAAAAAGACAGCTGTTGTCTTAGCCCTAACTTTCGGTGTTTGTATTTGACTCGGTGTGTGGGTGTATGTTTCCGCGCCGGAGTGTGGCAAAAAATAATAAGGCGAATGGGTATGGGCGTGGCATGGAAGCAAAATTCGGTCGACACAAATGTTCTCCGCCCGTGTGACAATGTGGCACGACACGGAAATAATTAATATATCAACCACACACACAAAGGAAATCCCTCTTCCATATAAACTAGGACAAAACAACACAACAACATCTCAAAAACGACATATTAGTCAGATTTTTCAGGTTGAACCTCGTGGAAATACGGCAAACGGTTATATTATTCGATTGATATTTATTAAAACAACATTAACAATGGCTAAAAAGACAACCAAAACTGATGCCCTGCAGTTACAGGATGACAACAAACCAGTTTCAGAGAAGCTACCTACAACGAGGGTATCCGAAGATATTGATGATGAAGACGAAGATGAAGAAGATGATGAGGACTATGATCCTGATAAACCAAACCAGAATGAGGCCGATGGAGAAAATGTAAGTGAAGACGATGAGGATGATCAAGTTGATGAGAAATCATCAAAGATACCAGATTATTCCACTATTGAATCAACCACATCACAAGTAAGAACAAGAGCACAGAGACTAAATGAAAAAGTACTGAAGCAATCGAGATTTATTGGGAATTTTGAAATTGATACTACAACAGGATTTGTAAAGGATCAATCTAGTTTAGACATTAATTCAATTTTTGATAGCTTGAAAAATGCCACACCAGATGCGGAAGTAATAGATGAAGAACGGGATAGCACTCAACAACTGGTTCCCAATGTGAAATCTCATGAGTCATCGTCCGAGAACAATCAATCGAATGGTCCAAAGCAAATTAAGATTCAAATCAACTATACATTTGCTGGAAAGCTAATAACAGAGACCAAATACGTGGACGAAAATTCACAAGAAGCTAAAGCATTTTTGAACTCGACAAGTAATATATCAAGTGCAAGCGTGGACAATGATACTCCGTATAGGAGGTCTGAAGTGAAAGTGTTCAGAACTGATCCACTTACGAAAGAGACAAAGGAATTACGTATTAAACTTAAACGACCTTCATTGATTGATAAATTTATATCTGTGAATGGGAATTCTAAGAAAATGAAATTGTCTACGTTGGAGAAATCCCGTTTGGACTGGGCTAGTTTTGTGGATGAGAGAAAGATCAATGAAGAATTGAAGATACACAACAAGGGTGGTTATTTGGATAAACAAGACTTCATCAACAGAATGAATACAAAGAGGGATGACTTATACTTGCAAGCAAAAGAAGAAGAGAAACGGAAACAAGCAGCAATTGCCAACATGAAGTAGTAATATCTATATATAATTCAACTAGTTATGTAGTAGTGAGTAGAGGTAGTGTGAAATGCCCAATTACCGAAAAATTTTTTACGTAATGGTTGATCCATTGATCAACTGGCACTGCACACTTGAAACCAAACAACAGAAAATATATATGCAAGTAAAACAACAGAAAGACTGACTGAACAAATTGGAAAAAAAAAACAAACAAACCTGCTTTCTTTGCCAATAACAAAATAAATCCGACAACACGCAATAAATCTATGAAATCATGTCGGAGAACGGTACTGATACAACTAACAACAACAACAACAACAACAACGCAGATACTCCTAATGAATCAGTTGTAACTCCGTCAACAGAATCAACAACCACTAATGTCACATCCACATTGAAAAGAAAGAATGAAGACACAGATGATACCGAAGGCAACGACAACTCGTCATATAGTCAACATGGCAACGACACCATCAATTCATCCTCGATAAAGCGAATTGCCTTAGACAGTGAACAATTAGATTTACAAGATAAACAAGAAGAACTACAACAAACAGCACCTAGCATCACTAACAATATTTCCAGCCATGTGGATGATGAGACCGAGGAGAAAGAAACTTCCGGTGATTTCAGTAAGACTCAAGAAACTCTTGAACCAGCATATGCACCACCAGAACAGGGGGATCATAGTGATGACCATGATGCTTCAACTTCTTCATCTTCATCCAAACCAGTGTCAAACCATCGTGAAAAAGACGACCCCACATTTATTCAATTGAGAATGTATTGTCCTGTTAAGGAAGCAAGTAGTATTGTTGGGAAAAGGGGTGAAACAATCAACCATCTTAGGGAAAAGGCAAGTGTTAGAATCATTGTGAGTGAGAATTTGAAAGGGGTTCCTGAAAGAATAGTTACTGTTAAAGGTCCAGCTGAAAATGTCGCTAGAGCCTTTGGACTTATTACTAGAGTGATTTTGGAAGAACCAGAAGATGAACCAGCTAGTATTACTTCTCAACAATATAATTTAAAATTATTGATACCACATCCAATGATTGGATTCATTATTGGGAAACAAGGTTTGAAATTCCGAGAAATTGAAGAGAATTCAGCTGCAAAATTAAAGGCTGCAGAAACTGCCTTGCCATATTCTACTGATCGTGTCTTATCAGTGATGGGTGTTGGTGATGCCATACATATTGCTGTTTATTATATTTCTCAAGTCATGATTGAACACAAAGAAGTATTGAAGAAGAACAAGATTATTTTGTATAACCCTGCCAACTATCAACCATCGGAGCAATCACTTGGAGGAGGAGGTAGACAAGGAGGCCATCTTCCTCCTAACAATTCATATAACAATCCTATGAGTTACCAACCTAAAGCACCCCCATATAGCAAACCACCACATATGCAGCAGCAACAGCAGCACCACCAACATCATCATCAACAACAACAAGCCCCATACAATTTTTCAATGATGTTTCAACCTGCTGTCCAACCACAACATTTTGGATCCCCGATATCGTCGAACCCTAATCTTATCCCACAAGGAGGGATGCAATCATCAGTGAATGTTCCTCCACAAAATCAATACACAGATGAATTTGGTAATACGATAATTGGAGAAGTCATTACCAACCCACCTGTACAAGCAGGTCCAGATAAATATAACCAAGATGTATACGTTGCCAATTCTAGTATTGGATCTGTCATTGGTAAAGGTGGTAATAATATCAAACATATTAGAGAAACAAGTGCTTGTACTTATGTGAAGATTGAACCAGATAAGGGACAATCAATGATGTTGGGAGGAGGTAAAGGGATGACTAATATCAGAAAATTGACTTTGACTGGATCAATGAATTCTATTCAAACTGCTATTTATTTAATTAATCAAAGAATTAATGCAGATAGAGAAAGAAATGCTCGTTGATGATGATACATGAATGAATGACTCTGTTTTCTTTCTGTTTTTTTGTTTTTCTATTCCATCCATCCTATCTTCTATTAACTTCTTTTTCCATACTTTGAAGAAGTAAGGAAATATATCTATCTTTGGCACTGCTTTTTTTTTGTTGCTCTGATTACCTGTTTTTTTTGTTTTTGTTTTCCATTTATTGGGGTTTCTGTATTCTAGTTTGTGTATAGTATTCTAATGTAATTTCTATTTCTACTTAAATGTCTATGTCTGTTTATTTTCTATAAGCAGTGCCAGCCACCCCCCAATCGACTATGTTTACAAGATTGAAAAAAGGAATGATGATAGGAAAATTTTTACATTCTATTGAGAATGATATTAAAAAAACTATTACTATCTAAACCAACAACTAAAAACTAAAAACTGTTCCAATAATATTCACCAATGTTTAACACCCAAACTGGTCATTAGCATGGTTACTCCACTAAACAATCCTTCACCCAAAACCAATCCACTACTAAATATAATCATACCGATTCTACCATTAGGACCAATATTTTTCCAATTATAAGAAATCAACCCACCTATAAATCTAGCCAATGTGAAATTAGGAGTATTATAAATCCCAACACCAACAGCTATCCCACTTGGTAAATATATCAAATATTTATGATATTGAGATGTTGAAGGAATTATATTTTTTAATAATGAAATTATTCCAAAAATTGTTCCAAATATTAATGCAAATTCTCTTACATGAGGAGGTAAACCTTGACCCGTTACTAATCTAGCACAATCTATCCAAACCACAGCAGTTGGGATCCTGAACATATCACCAGGGATATTGTATACATTATTGTATACTTTATACATTATAGAACTCAACACCACTGAATATAATGTTCCTAAAATTTGAGCAATAAATTGAGCCTTGGGGGATGCACCTATTAAATGACCAGTTTTCAAATCTTGCATTAAATCACCTGCTTGTTGAGCACCTGCTTCTGCAACACCACCAGCTACTAAATTGATTAAAATTTTAGCAGGATTATCATTTGGTATAATTAATGCAAATATTAATTGTGATAATTTACCTATCCCACTAACTGGATTCAAATCAGTTTCTCCTAATGCTCTAACTCCTAATATTGAAAAAAACATCGCGAGTATAATTGCTGCTAAAGCGGAATATATAGGTACTATTTTCCCAAATACAAGTTTCAATGAAATTATACAAAGTATTGTAGATATGATTATCCCTATCACGGTAACTTTGGTGGATACTAAATATTTGCTAGGTACTTCCATTGTATATTTGACTGAGTTGGAGGTTTCGTCAATTCTGGATTTTCCAGTGTATGTACTATTTGTTGGATCATCATTGGATGAAGTCAGTGATCTCGTTTCATCATTATCTTGTGACAATAACAATTCTGTTTGTTGTTGTTGTTGTTGTTGTTCATGATGTTTTTGTAATTCCAAAATATGATCCACTCGTGTTCTATTCAGTTTGAAATTTTCAATCACTCTATAAGTAGAAGTAACACTAACCACGAAAAACGAAACCAAAGAATCACTAATCATCACACTCAAACTAATCCATAATATCCATCCTTGACCTCCATTAATCCAATCATCTATTTCACCAGGTGCCCATCCCATATATTTCGAAAAAGGTGCTAATATCCCCCATCCTAAAATGGCTCCAAATAACATATATGAAACAGTGGGGAGTCCCATGATTATTCCTTGACCTATATATGCTGGTGATGGTTGAAAATTCCATAGATAGTTTGTTGATAAGTAATTTCCAAATATTGGGATTTTCTTTAATATTGGTAAGAAAAATGATAAGATTGTATATGTTGCTGATATTATAAATGTTCTTATTAAAGTTCTAATATTGGAATCGTAATCGTCTTTTGCATCTTCAATATTTAATAATTGTGATTTGGAAGATTGTTGGGTTAGTGTTTCTTCTTCTTCTTCATGTTCAGTATCACTATTATCTTGTTCTGAATGTATTGATTCTCTTGTTTCTTCATCGATTTTCTCATCTATTTCTTCTTCTTTATCTTGATAAATATCACTTCCATGTAAAACAGAAATCAAAGTAGCAGTTGCACTTCCAGAAGGAAATGGTAATTTTTCCTTCACTATAACTTGTTTTCTTAAAGGTATAGCAAAGAAAACTCCAAATAACCCAAGACCCAAAGACCAAATCATTAATTGAATCAAAGTAAAATTTAAAGGTTTCCCTTCTCCATTTTCTTCCCCCGTCATAAATTTCTCCATTGCTGGAATTATCCCAATGAATCCATAACATAAAGGTCCTGTCCCTACAGCAACAGCTATACTTTGTACAAATACATTTTCAACATCAGTGAAATTCTTAGATAGTGAGATTGGTAATAATTTGAAAATGGAAAAAGCAAGTAATGCTGCTGGTAAAGACATCATGGACACCCATCCTGTTTGTAACCCAAACTGGAAGTTGGATATAAGTATTATGGAACCTATTAGTAATCCAACTAATGTTGATCGTAGTGTTATTTGCGGCATAGCTAGCTTATCTAGGTAAGAAAGTGTGGTAGTATCACCACCACCCTGTATTTCTTCATTATTAGGTGAAGATTGCTCTATGGACATGATGAATAGTTGTGGATGTTAAACACAAGGGGGTTGTATTTTCTATAAAAAAACGGGTCAAACAAGAAAGAAAGAAAACAAAGTGGGAACTAAAACTAAAAAGATTATTGCTAATTTTAAAAGTATGGCTTTTTATTATGATCTCTGGCTACAGATGACGAATCGATGCGCCAAAAAAAAAAGAAATAGAAAAATTCCGTGCCATTCGAAAATATCTCCGCCCGCCGGTACGTTATGCTGGGCGCGCATACGAGTAGAGCAAACAAACACTGGTGGCGGAAAAATGGATTAGTCAGCGGTCATCACGCGGAACAAACAAAAAGGATTGGCGCAATCTAATGTGATCGATCGATCTTGGTGGTGGTGGTACAGTACAAGGTTTTTTACTGATAAGCTTTTTCATGCGACACAACAAAGCCGAAACCTTTTTTTTTTTCCAACGTTTGTTCGCGTGCAAGTTAATACGACATGGCACGGGATTATTTTACCTAATTGGGATGTCTACAAAGGGTAAGTGAATACGGATACCACCAGTAATATTTATATATATATATATATTTTTCTAATCTTCACCAAATAAGATATAATTCAATATGTCACTCAATGTTATGACACTAACCAATTTACCTTCATCATCCACTACAAACAAACGATGCAATCTACTTTTTCTAATGGTGTCCATGATAGTACTCAATCGATCATGCACCGTACAAGTATGCACCCCTTCAAATTCTTCCGGTCTTCTTAACAATGCATCCCCCACAGATAAATCCAAATCTGTGTACATGCCACCTTTGACCAATGCCAACACATCCACGGCTTCATAAACATTGATCAATTTACCTTGATCATCAACTATTGGGATGGAGGAAACAGAATTCTCCGTCAATAAATGGATAACCTCTATGACTGGCGTACTCATGGTACACGTAGACAATTTCTTATCAATACCTAATCCATTCAAATCTTTGATTGGTTTTAATAACATTTTGGTTTCTTTACAATTCAAAGCAACAAATTTCAAAATTCTATATTGTGTCAAAACACTAACCACAATTTCACGTTTAGTTTTCTCATCTTCATCAATCAATGGGATTCTTCTTGCTTTAGATTCCAACATCTTCACACAAGCTTCATATAATGATTTGAATGGATGTATAGATGCCGTTTCAATCTGATCTACTCCAATTGCTTTTTCAATATCTCTTAACCCTCCTAATGTTAATTGATCAACCAACTCGAATTTCTCTGGGAATTGGAAATAATATTGTATGACATTAATGAAATCTGATGAAGTTAATAATCCAGCAAATCTTGAAGTTTGATTATTCCATAATGGAGCTGAAACAATATTGTTTTGTAATAAGATATTTAAAGATTTTTTAACCAATAATGAAGTATCCAAAACAATCAATCTATAACTGACTGGTAATACATCATATGAAGTTTTACTCTGTAAAAATAATCGAATGGCTTTTATCCCGATTTTTTGATCGTGTTCAATTTGTTCTGGTGATAAACTTAATATATAGTCATTTGGAGTAGCTGTGGATGGAGGTGATATATCTGTCATTATTGTGAAAAAACTATATTTGAATAATGATTATGTGTTTATACTCTTTTGTTTTCTAATTACTGCTCGTTCTTTTAAATTAAATTCTCTTTGTAAGCCAGTTTATACTTTTGTTGAGAATAATATTGGTTGGAAGAGCGAATTTGCTCCGATTAATAAAAAAAAAAAATTAAAATTACAATTGTCACAGTACACGCCCCCCTTTTCACTCTTAATATAGTACTACTAATACTACGTTATAAATAGATTCATTCTATATCGTCCATTGCATTACAAGTTGCTTGAATATTTGCCCAACCCAATGAGTGTTAGTTTCCCTGATAAACCCCCACATCCATCCACGCTTGAAAAAATAGATTTGACCACCCTAGATGACCGATTAGTTTTAGACAAAGCATCGCAAAGATGGTTATTTGAAGATGATGAACATAAAGAATATGAATATGATTATATTAAAGATCAATGGATCTCAAGTTCTAAACGAAAACTGTTAGAGGATGAAGATGTTAATAAAAGAGATATAAAACGACAACGTAAAGAACATATGAGTAAATTGAAAATAGAATTACAAAGATTAAAATCTCAAACAACACGAAATAGAAGAAAGAATAATAATGCTATATTTATATCTTCTTTACCTAAAGTGACAACAACTGTTCAAGAACTTGAACAAGAGTTTTCTAGATTTGGGAAAATATATACTGATAAAAACGGAGATTTGAAATTAAAAATGTATGTTGATGATAATGGTGAGTTCAAAGGTGAGGCATTGATTGTTTATGTTAATCAAGAAAGTGCATCTTTGGCTATTGAAATGATGGATAATACTGAATATAATGGTCAAGTTATAAGAGTTGAACTAGCTCAATTTGATAAAAAGGAAGAGGATCTAACAGATAAAGAAGAGAAAAAGAAACCTGAATATATCATTGTGATAAATAATATGTTTCGACGGGAGGAAATTGATCATGATAAATATTTAAAACAAGATATAATGGAAGATATAAAGGAAGAATGTAAACAGATTGGAGTGGATGATGATATTCAAAACATTTCATTCATTCCAAAAGACGAATCCGTGCTTGTAAAGTTTGAAAAAGAAAGTCTGATGATTCTGTGCATTAAAAAATTTGATAATAGATATTATGATGGGTTGAAATTGAACATAGAGCGGAAAGTATTTAACAAATAAATAAATACAAACTTTTATTGTTCATCAACAAGCTTTAAAGCATTAGTTAATTTTTCTTTTAATACTTTAATAGATTTATCTTGACTAAGTACCCATTTTTTCGATTTAGCCAATCTTCTATCTAATTCCAATTGCTCAATAGGAGTTAAATTCGAAGGTGTTTTATCTTTCAACGTCTCAATCACGGATAATACCTGTAATGATAAATCTTCTGTCTTTTTAACCAAGCTATCTCCATTGTCAGTAGAAGAATTGACTAATGCATTGACAGAATTAATCTCTTGGAACCATTTTCTTTCCGCATCGGACAATGGTAACGATTTACCCTTTTTGAAGTCAGCTAAAGCATCATATATCTTTTGTTGCAAATGATTCATTCGGTCATTCATCTTCGTTTGTCTCTTTGTCAATAATTCCAACTTATTCAGATAATCCGTGTCTGGTTCCTCATATTGGTCTTTGATATCTTCAAGTAGTTTTGTTTGAGCCTTTAATGATTCCAAATTTGCTACAATCCTAGAATGTAATTTTATACCAAATGCAGAATATTGAGATACGGCTTTAATTGTTTTAAAAGTTAAAGTATTCAAATTTCCAACGGTATCGATATTAGCATCTGTCAATTTCAAATCGCCTGCAACTCCAGTATCAATCTTCTCTTTACTCAAGGTTTTAATCTCAACTTCCAACTCTTCAAAAGGTGCTGAAGGTATAAAGCTTAATGGAAGTTTCTTCTGTGGATTTTCTGTCAATGATAATAATTCCCTAGACCCTTCACCTGCTTCATTAGCAATCTGATAAACTTCCAACTTCTCATCAAACACCAACAAATATTCTCCAGTGGAAGTAACATCATCTTCAAGAAAAGCCGAGCCCATGATTGGTTTATTAATTGCTATATCAACTGGAGACACTCTTCCGTAAATGGTCGCTAGTGATATTGAATTTATATCATCTTTGGCAAGGTTATCAACAAAATCCTTGATCCAGGAACAATCAGCAACAAGTAATATTTTGGAATTCACCACAATGGTAAATCTATTACCATCAAGTTCTCCAATGTATGTAGGGAATTGTGATTTGTCATCTTCAAGTGGGAGATCATCTTGCTTTAACAATTCCAAACTTGTTAATTCTTCCTTCCAGAAAGAATCCTGAGATTGAACTTGTTTGACTAATGATTTTTCCTCAACTTCGGATACATCTATAAACCCATATCCTCTTTTTGGTTTAGCATATTTTAGTTCTGGAACACTTGGTGTTGGTTCTTTAGTGACTTCTTGCTCTTCTTCTCCCCAAATACTATACTTCATCAACATCGGTGCTAGTTGTGCAAAATAGCTGACAACAGCATCACGACTAACACTAGCAAGAACACTTACCAGATCATTATCCCCAATTGAAGAGAGATCTTCAATGTTAGAACCACCCGCAGCATTAAATAATGGTCCTTGTAAAACAGGTCCCTCCCAGTTGTTCAAATTTTGCTTGACGACAGATAATTTATATGGAGTTTCCGTATGAACATCTCTTACTTCAACCAGTACGGGTAATCTTTCATTCAATTGATTTTTAAGGTTCAGATAATAATCAAATTGTCTAAGTGCTGCTTTATACATTGGGTTAGTGGCAGTATCTACCAACTTGGAAGGAAATTTATCTTGAATCAATAACATAGCTAATTTACTATCTTTCAAAGCTTCATCAATTGCTTCTTTTGTTGTTGCCAAATCAACAACTGGTGAAGTGAATGGGTAAATGGCATAAATATCAGATGCAGTAGACACATATAAAGTCAATCCTCCAGCTAAGTTCTTTGATGAACCAAATGAAATGGAGGTTACTTCTTTGTTTTTAAAATTTGGAGACTTTTTCAAATCAACAGAAACAATAGGTATTTCTAAAGATTTCGTCACGTCAAAAGCTTGAATTTGAGATTGATCATTCAACACCACCAAAGTAGAATCGTTACGGTTTACAGTTTGCCAAACACATTTCTTTATTTTACCTTGTAAATTTTTAATTTTAAAAGATTCACTTTGAACATGAGCTGTTTTACCTTTCATGATATTAGTAGGTAAAGTAACCACCGTAATTTCTTCTTCTCCAATAATTGCCAATAATGAACCTGATTTATTCATGAGTAATGAGGCTACCTCATAAGACAGATTCTTTGCATTCAATAATTTATAATTTATAGCAATTGGGCCAATAGAACAGCATTTCACAATATTACTAGTAGCAAAGATTAAATCAGTATTGTTACGACAAACCAATCGATTACGAGGTATAATAGATGGAGGAGGTGATGGTTGTTCACCTCCACCTAGATTCCAATTCCACGTAATCCCCTTGAAGATTGATTGCTTTTCAATTTGCGATATGAACTGATCCCTTGATCCGATTGTTGACATGATTGTATTTGGGGGTGGTGGGTTTCTTTGAGGAGGATGGAGAGTTTGTTGTGCTTGTTTGGTATTATTACTATTACTGTTTTTTTTCCTACTTCTTCTTCTTCTTCCACCAACTCCTGAAACAAAACAAAAATTTCGCTCATAGTTAGAACACATTTATTACAGAAAAAATTGCCAATTTACAGCCAACACTTTTTCATCTCAATTCAAACAATCAGACAAATATTGACTATATAGAAAATGGGAAAGCAATACATCTCTACCGTGAGTGCATCTCAGGCACATAAACTGGATATCCTTGGTGTGGTAGTGACAAACAAATTTACAATTTCCATCTCCAGTGATGGGTACGCCAGATTTTGGGACAACAAGCAAGATGAAGTTCATCTGCCAAAAGATTATGTGAAGCAAAGTTTTGTTGATAAAAGTGGAATTCATGCTGTGTCTGTTTATGAAAACACATTACCTAGCTCCACTTTAAAAGTCACATTATTTGCATTTGCCTGTTTTAATGGATCATTAGTTTTCGAGTATTATGTCAATGATGATTTCTCAACTTTGAAAACTTTTACTGATGAAAATAAAACATTTGCAGGCAAATATTGGACCCCGGGCTTTTATCGAGATCCAGAATCTAAACAGGACTATTTCATTGTGACAAAGACAGATGGTACCACCGCTGTTTATCTATTGAAAGTTACTGATCAAGATGGCTCACCTGCAATTGAGTTTGAAAAGTTTGGTGAATTGAAAGGAAATGCTCTGTCTTTCCCAAATACATTGGCAGTATGTCCTACTAAAAATAAAAAATGTGCTGTGGGATACATTAATGGTGATGTTTTATTGTATGATTTTTCAAGTTTGAAATTGATTTATACTTTCCGTTCCAGTGATTTGGTAACAAGCAGAAACTCACAGGCCACTTCTATACCAAGGGTATTGGAATTTTCTCCAGGTGGTACATTATTGGCAGTTGCGAGAGATAATCAAGCCGCTGGTTCAATCACATTATACGATGTGGAACACGGTGAAAATGTCGGGTCTTTAGCAACACCATCCCACTCGGCAAAATCTGTTGTCGGTGGATTTGCACATCAAGGTTGGATTTTGGGGTTGAGCTTTGATGAAGAAGGTAAGCATTTGGCAAGTTGTGGGTTTGACAAGTGTTTGAGAGTTTGGAATTTGGAAACAAGTGAAAGAGAGGCAACTATAAATATATCGATATCTGATCTAGATGATACCACACATAGTGACCAAGATGAAAGTGTGGCCAGTGGTGTTGCATTTATTAAAAAGGGTATTAGAGGAGGTGCCGGTGGTGATAGTAATGAAGGGTTATGTGTTGTGAGTTTCGATAGAGGAATAAGATGGTATAGAGAAGCAGGTGGGATATAGTAGTATACATATTTTTGGTACATAAGTTCAATACATAAAACGTAAAGAAAAATAATTATCGTCCCATCCAACCACCGTCAACTAACAATGTTTCACCAGTGACATATCGTGAAGCATCGGAAGTAAGAAATACTATTGGACCCATGAAATCGTCTGGATTCCCCCATCTCTTCATTGGGATTCTAGTATCGACAATCTTTTTGTTTTCATCACTCATGGAAGAAGTCAATTTTGTTTCAATATACCCTGGAGCAATTGAGTTGACCCTAATACCTTTAGATGACCACTCATTCGAAAGAGCCTGTGTGAATTGTTTAATGGCACCTTTACTAATAGCATATGGAGTGGATAACAATCCACCTTGGAATGATAATAATGATGCAGTAAAGACAATTTTACCCTTTGTGTTGGTCTCAAGCATTTTTGATCCGATTGCTTTGGTCAATTTCACCGGGATGTGTAAATCAACTTTCAACACAGCATCAAATTTATCATCAGGGAACTCTTCAAATTGATATCTTTCAGTTATACCAGCATTATTTACCAATATGTCAATGTTTGATGTTTTAGATAATTTATATGATTCATTAACAATTTTAGATACAATGACATCTTCTGCATCTTCTAAAAGATCAATTGCAATCCCATCAATTTGTACATTCGGATTAACTTCATGAATGACTTTCTTTGCATTTTCAAAATTGACTTCTGATCTATAAGGTAAAATCAATTGATCAATATCAGCACTAGCCAAACCTTTGGCATATCCTAAACCAATACCATTGGTTCCACCGGTTAAAATAGCAACTTGTCCTTTAAGGGAAAATAATTGAGACATTGTTAATAGTTGATAATTGATTCTTTCTTTTTCTTGACTTGAAAAATGTAAATGAAGGGGGGAGCAGGGGAAGGGGGTATTTATATGATTTATTTTTCATTGTGGGGGGGTGCAGCAAACAAATCAAAGGGACCCCCAAAAATGTGGGGGATATCATTGAATCTAAAAAGTGGAGTGAATCACAAGTTATTGGTAACTATTAGAGAACGCGAAATGACTTGTGATTTACATCATGAAAAATGTTTAATACTTGATTTCTTATAATATATCTAGATTGTTTAGAGCAGGTGAGGGCATTAATGTTGAAATTTGTTGGGTGCAAAAAATAACATACAGCTCATCCCTGCGAAAATAACACCACGTACAAAGGCGAGTTTGGTTTTTACACCAGTCGTTGTTATTCTTGTACAACGAGTTTAAGTGCCACCCTATAACTTTTCAAACTTATAAGGATTCAGAATTGTATTAAGTTGAAATACTGGCCATTACAATATTTAATGTTGATTAGGAGCTCTTTGAGAAATGGTTGTATGAAGCAACGGTGCTCTAATCTTCCAACAAAATAATACCCAAAACAACAAAATTGACAGCGCAGATTATGAACCCTAATATGTATATGTTTCTTGTTCTATTTACATGTAAACTCTATTTAGTAACCACGTTTCGCCACAAAAGTTCTAAAATCTTTCCCCTTTATCTTTCCGTGAAATTTAACTTGATTATTCAGCGCAACTCTTCTAACTGCATCTGCCAATTCTAAACTTCCAAGATTAATAGCTGCATTATTAAGAACTCCTAACTCACGCCAACTCCATGGGAATCGGTTAACAGACAGTAGCACAACTGCATAAGCATCTTCTAATAAATTCATCTTGGTCCAACATTCAACCAAGAACCCAGCAAATGAAAAATCTTCTTGTTCTTGCTTCTTTGGTGATTTCTTTTTAAATTGATTTGATTTTCTATATTGACCTCTTTCTTTAAGAATCTCATGAGCAAATTCAAAATTTCTAAATTTCCCTGCTGCTCTAATTGCCAGGTTATAAATAAATGAATCCCTGGCTGCTTTCAATCGATTATCGTTCACGGTGGATTGTAGTTGCTGCAATATAGGTGATTTGATTATAGCACTGGTAGTTTCTTGGTTTTCCAATTCTTCTCCTTCGATTGCTGCTTCTTTCTCTTGTGTTTGTTCTTGTTCGGGTTCGATGATTTCAATTTCTCTTACTTTTGGAATTCCTTCAGTATCTAAATAAGTCGTTTCATCGAATCTATCTCTAAATTCAGCAAAGTCACCAATCGCATAAGCAATTTCCAAGTACGACGACACAAGTGCGGGTTGTTGTAAAAATGCTGGGTTGTTCATAATGGTATATGCCCAAATAGCACTGGATTCTGCCAATACCAAATTTGACTCGTTTATGATAGAGAAAGGTAAAAATGGGAATCCATGTCTAGGTTCATTGAAATCAACTTCATGTAAAATCTTTTGTCTAAACATACGTCCTCTATCATTGAGTAAAATTAAAAACGGCTCTTTCCTTTCTGAAGGAGAAACAAAATTTGAATATGACATTATGAGAAATCTAAATGCATTTTCTGTGACGGTGTTTGTTTCCAACATTTTATAGAAGAGGGCTCTTGTCAATTCGACATCACCATCTCTGGCGGAAATAAAAAGCATATTTTCATAAGTTTGCAAATTCGGAGTCCAACCATGGTCATAAATTTGAAATAAATAATTCCACGCTTGTATTTTAAACTGTTTCAGTCTTGAGCAACCTTTGGCCATTGTTGAAAGCAAGGTTTGATTCACATTCAAGCCATTATCTCTCAACTCCTGATATAAATCTATGGCTTTCTCAACATCTCGATTCATCACACAAGAAGTAATAACGGCAGTGTAGATTTTTTCATCTGGTTGTGTCTTTCTCGATAAAAATTTCATGGAATCAAAAGTCTCCATGGCCCTTTTATGGTCTCTATTATAAAAAATGTAGCTGTGAAGGATCGTTGTATAGATTGCTTTCAGTACTTCCATCTTATTCTTCTTTATTACAGCTAGTACATCATCGACTTTAGCTAGATTATTATTTTTCACATAAGCAGTTATCAATGTCTCATAGTGGTCGAGCTTTAAATCTGTCTGTTTTGAAATCTCATTGAAATAGTTTTGAATCATACGCATCTGGGAATCCAGAATCTTACTTCCAATAGTCAATGCTCTAGTAAACAAATAATAAACATTATATGGTATAACAATTCCAGCGTCATTAAACATTCTTTCAATCAATGGAATTTGATTCTTCAAATTTTTCAAAGGTATTTTTCTTAAAAAATGAGTAATGGCGGGCTCTGAGAGTCCCTCGAACCCACCTGCCTGTTCCAACTGTGCTAATAACATTTTCCAATTGTTTTCCTCGTAATATCCAACGGAATCGCTATCTTTAGCTGGAATCAAAAGATCCGATACTAATCCCAAACGATCATTGATTTCCTTTGGAAACAGTAAACTTGGAGGAGGACTCTTTTGTTCGAGGGATGGATCTTCGGTACCAACAAGCTCTTCAAAAATGGACTCACTTGCATCTTCTATATCTATCGGAGGAAGTTTAAAACCCTTGTCTTCTTTCAACATTGTTAATGGATCATTTTGTAGAAATGGCAGACGCAAATGTCGAGTTACATCTTTAACTAAAGATCGAAGTTCCTTCAACTCCTCTTTGGTGTTCTTTCTTGTACTTTCATCGTAAAGGGAGTGTTGGTGGGTCTCTGGTGATTGCCCTGAGCTATTTACAGTACTACTCCCTTCACTATTCTGTTTTGGTGGCCATGGTTTGTACGGAGTTGACCTTTTGTTTTTATTCTTTGTTAGACTACTACTCGGTACAAACAAGGACCGTTTATTCAATAACTTGGGGCTGTTACTCCATTTTAGTAGCCGTATCATAACTGATTCTGGTTGTATTGATTAGATGTCTTGTGGGATATAAATTTTTTTTTAACCTAAAGAATAGTTAGGCGATGGATAATATGAGCACCTAAAAAAAAATTTTTTTTTTGCAGTAGTGTGATCCTTAACAGTATACATACAAATTATCAGAATTTTGCAAACAACAACTACTTTGTTTAAGTATAGGTTAATTTACTGATATATACTATCATGATTTATAAACTGAACATCCGAGTGGTATTGAAACCATTTGTTCAGTGAAACAAGACTACCATTGTAGAAAAGTATTCAAATGATCTCTAGTTAAGTCAATACCAGTTCACGTTCCCGCTCTTCCATTATATTCAGATATAAATTAGGAACTTGACATCATATTGTTAATGAAGCATCAATATACCGACCCTTCCATATAGTTTGACTATCACTTTGACATGTATATATATTCTCTTGATGTACCTGGATTATATAATCCTGCATAGAAATTGCGTATAAACATATATGCAGTACTCATTCTAAAGTTAAAAATAAATAAATAAAAAACTCTAAAAAACAGCAACACTGTTGAAATTTACTACAATAGTTTCACATACAATTTGAACCAAGGTTTGTATTATACACATACACACAACTTATCATTTCAATATCACTCAGAATTTACATTCAACTCTATTTCTATAAATGTCTAGTTCAGGTGGCAATACAAATTTGAAGGTCCCAGGCAACCCATCGTCTAACTCCAGCAATACTCTTGGTTCATCATCATCAGACCGTCATCATAGCAGGCAGAGATCAGTTTCGGCAGCTACTTTGAATCCCAAAACTGGGACTTTGATAACACACGAAAATGATATAACCGACCCATCTACAAACATTACACCAAACTTGGGAGGCAGCACTGGTGTTGGCGGGGATATTCCTCCAGACTTGGCTATATTGTTACAAAAATTGGATGAAGATTTCTTGGTCAACAAAGTTATAGACCAGTGGACATACATTAATAAAAGAGAAGAAATTATGCAATCGATAAACAGACTACATCAAAAACAACAACAAGATGATTTTGGTGAATTGGATCCAGCAAATCTAGAAATGCCTTTGAACCCCAGAAAAACAAGTGGAGAATGGCTGCAGCTTAGCCCTGATAGTTTGACTGATATATTAGCACACAGAGCTAATATTTACAAAACAGAATTTGCATTCATCGTACTAGATTCTCGAGGCAAAGAAGTCAGTTCAATCAGTTGGGAAAAATTATACTTGAAAGCCGTTAAAGTTGCCTGCGAAATTCAAAACAAATTAACGTTGAAAAACAGCGATACTGTGGTTTTATTATATAAAGACGGTGAAGTGACAGAGTTTGTCGTAGCATTGTTTGGTTGTTTTATGGCTGGAGTCACTGCAATCCCTATCCACCAAGATATTTCTTTGACTGAAGTTCTAAACATTATTAATTTGACTTCTTCAAAATTGTTGCTTTATTCTGAAACAGTTGCTAAGGAGTTGGACCGTTTGAGTTCCCAAAATCTGAGAATCAACTGGCCATCGAAGTTATTGCGTTGGAGAACAACTGATTTTGGTTCTGCTAGAAAATCCGAAGTTTCACATTGGAGTTTAAAACAACAGAAATTAAAAAAGGAGAATAAAAATTCCACTGAATCAAACACCAATTTGGCATATGTTGAGTTTTCAAGATCACCTGTGGGTGAATTGAGAGGAATTGCATTGAGCCATAGAACAATTTTCCACCAAATGAATTGTTTGAACTCGGCTCTTCTGTCTTTACCAAATTCAGGAGGCGGCCTTCAAAGAAGTTACAAACAATATCGCGCTGATAAAAAAGCGGTGTTGGCAACATTGGATATTCGTTTCTCCATTGGTATTATTTTGGGAGTATTGTTTACAGTATATTCTGGTAATGTACATATCTGGGCACCTCAAAAGGTGATGGAAATTCAAGGGTTATATGCTAATTTGATTTCAAAATGGCGCGCATCGCTCTTGTTGGCCGATTACTTGGGTTTAAAAAGAGTCACTTACGATTATCAAAAATCTCCAAGTGCCACTAGATATTTCTCAAAACAACAAAGAGTCGATTTGTCTTCGGTTAAATGGGCATTGGTAAATGCCTTGACTATTGATGGCGAATTTATGGAAATCTTGTCGCAAAGATTCTTGCGACCATTGGGATGTCCACACCCAGATGATGCTGTTATTCCAATGTTAACCTTGAGTGAATATGGAGGAATGGTAATCTCGTTAAGAGACTGGATAGGAGGTAAAGAAAAATTGGGAATGCAAATCAAAGAAGAAGAATCCAACGATTTATCTTCCGTATTGATTGATAAAGAGGCATTGTCGAGAAATATTGTTAAGATTGTGGAAACTAACCCTTCAGCCAACGATGACATTCCATATGACCTTTTGAGAGTGGATGCTTTTGGATACCCATTGCCCGATGCAACTTTAGCTGTTGTAAATCCTGAATTGTCAGTATTGGTAAACAAAGGTGAACTAGGTGAAATTTGGATTGACAGTCCTTGTCTTTCTGGAGGATTTTATGGCTTACGTAAAGAATCCAAACTGATTTTCCATGCCAAATGTCGTGGTCCCAATGGTTTGCTAGAAATGGAGTTCTTGAGAACAGGATTATTGGGGTTCACCTTCAATGGAAAAGTCTATGTGCTTGGTTTGTATGAAGATAGAATTAGGCAGAGAGTGAGTTGGATTGATCAGGCTTTATATCAAAAGCTCAACAGAGAACTTATAATTGGTAATGGTTCACGGTACCACTATTCATCTCATTTGTTGGCCACTTTGGCTAGTGAAGTTAAGCAAGTTTATGATTGTACAATTTTTGACATTTTCATTGGCAACGAATATTTACCTATTGCGATAGTTGAAGCAGAGGTCATTCGAAAACAAGTTGCTGAAGATACTACAGGAGCTGATAATCCCAATGCTCCAGGAACAAAATCAAAGGGTAATGAATTAGACCACGTTAGTGGAGTGCCGCTTAATGAACCTGTTTTGAATGCAATTGCGCAAAAATGCTTTGATACATTATACAAGAGACATTTCTTGAGATTGTACTGTGTTGTTGTTGTTGATTGTGATACTTTACCTAAAATCATGAGAAGTGGGGGTAGGGAGATTGCCAATATGTTGTGTAAAAAGAAATTTGTTGAAGGTTCTTTGAGAGCTGATTTTGTCAAATTTTTCATCAGAAAATCAATTAGTATGATTCCTCATGGTGATGATATTATTGGAGGAATTTGGTCACCTTATGTTTCTGAACTAAGAAGCAAATCTTTAATGAATTTCCCAGATCAGTTTTCCACCATCGACTATCGTGAAAAGTCGATTGACGATAAAACAGGTGCTCCATTGACAGATTTCAAATCTATAGTAGATATTTTAAAGCTTAGGGTTGCCAAATCTGGAGATGCTGTTGCTTTTCAAAATGTGGAGAATAATGGTAAGAGTAAACCGTTGACATGGAAGAAATTTGAAAATCGAGTTTATGCTGTATGTCAATATTTGATTGAAAAGGCATACATTAAAGCTGGTCAATATGTCATTCTAATGTACTCACTTTCTGAGGAATTTGTCATTGCAGTATATGCTTGTTTGATGTGTGGTATTGTTCCTGTGCCCATGTTACCATTTGATTCCAATAGAATTGGTGAAGATTTCCCTGCCTTTGTGGGTGTGATTAGAGATTTTGACATTTCTGAGATTTTGGTGAATGATGAAGTGGAAAAGTTTTTGAAGAATGGTCCGATTGCTGATTCATTGAAAAAAATTACACATAGAAGAGTAAAATCATTGAAAATTAAGAATACAACTAAAATTACCAAAGTTTCTAATTTGGCTTCTTTGAATTCAAAAATTGCAAGTTATCAAGCAGCTGTTAATTTCCGTGATGAGAACACTACGGCATTGGTTTGGTTAAATTTTACATCTGATCATTACAGAGTCGGGGCAACTTTGAGTAATAAGAATATTATTGGAGTGTGCAAAGTTTTCAAAGAGACTTGTAATTTGAGCTCACAATCTTCAATTGTGGGATGTGTTCGTCATGCCTCTGGGATTGGGTTTGTTCAAGCTTGTTTGTTGGGTGTATTTTTAGGTACAACTACATATTTAAGTTCACCTGTTAGTTATGCTGAGAATCCATTAGCATTTTTCTTAACACTTGCTAGACATAAAGTGAAAGATGTGTTTGTCACAGAACAAATGCTTAAGTATGCGGCAATTAAATTTACACCAAAGGGATTCAATTTATCAAATTTGAAAAATATGATGATTAGTACCGAAAATAGAGTAGAAATTGACTTGTTACGAAAGTTTGCCAAAATTTTCCTGTCTACAAAACTTAGTGCTGCATCCATGTCGACGGTTCATAATCACTACTTTAATCCAATGATATCAACAAGATCTTATATGACAGTTGCACCAGTTGATCTTTATTTGGATCCAGTTGCACTTCGACAAGGTTATATCTCAGTGGTTAACCAAGCTGAGGTGCCGAATGCTTTACATATTCAAGACTCAGGTATGGTTCCTGTATGTACTGAAATTGCCATTGTTAACCCAGAAACAGGTAAAGTATGTAAAGAAGGTGAATTTGGAGAAATATGGGTATGTTCAGAAGCTAATCTTACATCTTTTACAAATGGACCAAAGGGACCAATTGATCATTTTGCTCAAACACAATTTAGAGGTGTTATTGCCGATGGTAATCCGGATGTTACGTATTTGAGAACTGGTGATTTGGGGTTCTTGCATAATGTATCAATCACGAAAAACACCACTAATGATGCCGGTGACCCAGAAATAACTACATTCCAACCACTTTTTGTATTGGGGAAAATTGCAGATACATTTGAGGTTATGGGATTACATCATTTTCCAATTGATATTGAAAATACCATTGAATCGTGTCATTCAGATATTTACAAGAATGGTTCGTGTATTTTTAAATGTGCCGATTATACAATTGTTGTTTGTGAATCGAAGCGTAAAAAGTATTATGCATCATTAGTGCCTTTAATTATCAATACTATTTTAAGTAAGCATCATATTGTTATTGATATTGTTGCTTTTATCAAGAAAGGTGAATTTCCTATATCAAGATTGGGAACAAAGCAACGTGCTAGAATTGTGGATGCATGGGTACAAGGTGTTATTCCAATTAGTGCATCATATGGGGTGAACTATGGTGAAAACAGTATGATCAAGTTAGTGGAAGAGATTGATGTGGTTGCTAGAGATGATCCAGTTACAGGTTTAAAAAATCCTGCGTTGTCATATTATGATGCTGAAGCAGATGATATTTTTGATGAACATAGAGAAGCACTTCGACTTAATGATGATCCATTTGCGAAAAAAGCAGAGTTTTCCCTTGGGAACTACAGTAGCAGTATAGTTTCAGATGAATAGATAATATAGTGATTATTATTATATATCTTGTTAGTTAAACTTTATCTCGTTTCTCCGATAAACTTTTCAATGAATTATAAAGAAGGTCAGAAATACCATCACATTGTTTATTATTCAATTGACGAAGCACAGCAATTTTCAAATCTTCAAATGAAATATCAAGCCATATTAATTCACCATCATTTCTGATTCTGTCCAAACTATCTCTTGAAACAGGACCTGCATGACGAGTATTTATATTATCTGCTTTATCTTCAAGATCCCAAATTATTTTTGTAACAATATATGATAATGCCGGATTATTGAAAAATTCACCAGATGTATGTAATGTGAAAAAATGATTAAACGTATGTAATGAATTCAATTTAGTAGTGAAGTTCAGTGTTAAATATAATCCTTTGGAAGATGAATTTGTATTGACATCTATTTTCAAAAATCTTTCTTTCCAAAGTATATTTACTGTATCCATAATATATGAATTTTGAATGTTTCGAGAATTGGAATCTTGGTATTCGTAATCTTTGCAAATTGTTATATGTTTACAAATAGTTGATAATATTAGTGGGTTACAACTTAGTAAACATGTGTACACTAGTGTCCTTGGTGGTACAATTGCTTCTGGGGCCAATTCAGACAATTTTTCCTGATTAATTTCTCCAATAAACGCAAGTATGGTATCCATAATTCTTTCTTGATTGTATTTGCAGTACTGTGTAAACATGTATAATTTAGGAAGAATGATATTGATCCTCGAACAAATATCAGCCACATTTTCAAACTTCCATAACCTTAGCACGTGAAGTACACTTTGTACATAATCATAACATGATTTAAGTTCCAATTCTTCTGATTTATATAGCGTTTTCAAAAGCATGGCATCTCTCTCTATCAAGTTTGCCAATCTTTCTGGCTGTATTTTCAGCATGTACCTGATTATTCTGGATCGGTGGTATAATTCGTTTACAAACTTCAATGGTGGTATATCTTGGAAAAGAAAAGTTTCCACCAGTGGTAAAACAATTGTTCCATCACTAATTTCATAAATATGATTCAATTTTATTAAAAATTCAATTCTTTCCTGTTCCAGACTAACAAACGTTTTCAAAGTAGCTTCAATATATTTGTCCACCTTATTTATAAATCTTTTATGCCCTGTTTGAAATAGTAACGTTAAAAGTTTTGCTTCTTCATCATTCTCAAACGAGTTCCTTGTAATATTATACGGATTGATTGTATTGATTCGATCCAATACTTCAATATCATAACGTATAGTTTTTTCTCTATTACCTGAAACTTTTTGTCTTTTACCAGGAGTATAAAACACACTAGATTGTTGCCATCTGTATACTTGGTTCAAATTACATGATAATTTATTCAATACTGGGAAATTATCTGGACTATAAATAATATAATCTATTTCAGGATTTATCACTCTGAAAAATCCCAATAGTTCATGTAAGTAGATATCAAGTGGGAACTTATTATATAAATCCACAACTGACTGGATATGTTTAGGTTTCAATATTTTTATATGATGATAGATATCTTTATTATAAAAAGTAATTAATTGACAAGTGGATGCCAGATTAAGTAATAATATCATCAATTGTGAGATTGGACCTCTTGAGAATTCGTAATCTAATGTTTTCACAAGTAAAGATAACACAATTGTTCCTGATTCAACAAGGGTTTTATTGAAAAATTTGAAATTATCAATCATCCATGACAAAAGATCAAGTTGGATAGAAGTTGTTGGTTTTTTAAGTCTTTGTTTCCGATTCCCTTTAAAATATACTCGAGTAGATCCAATATTACTCATGATTTTAAAAAATACATCAATTGTCAAATCATTATTGGGGAGTAAACAATCTTCAATAAGTTTGGTTTTATCAGCGATTTTCAATGATTTAGAGCTGGTATCTAGAAGCACATCAATTGTCATCATGAGTAGGGGTTCAGACACGCCATTTCTTGCAAGTCTTTCAATTTGATTCAATATCGTATCATTGTCGTTGGAATCACTATTCAATCTTTGTAATAAGTTAAGTATCTCTTCATTCGAAGACATTGTCAATTGTTTGGGGGAGTTGTTGTTTACATTTTTTTTATTTTGTAGGGGTGCGGATTCGGAAGTTATATCCGCGAATTTTGATTGCGCTGAAAAATCCAAAAATATTGTCCAACATCAAACATCAAACATCAAAAAATGGCTACTGATTATCAAGTTGGTGAGGAGTTTTATAATACATTATCAACCAAATATGACACAGCAGTGAAGGACGAGCATATTTTATTTAATGGTGACTCAGCAATCAATGAAATTGACCAGATAAACATCAGTCCCAACACTTCTGTATCTGTTCAATTAACATTATTAAAATCATTAATGCATCGTCCAGAAACAGGAAACAAAGCACTGAATCCATTTCTTAAACCAGAACCAGAATTAACGATTCTTGAAAATTATGGTCCTGAAAACGAATTCAAAATTGTATTTAATAAATTCCCTGTTGTTCCTAAACATTTCATGATTGTTACTCAAGAATTTAAATCACAAGACACACCATTATCACCACTGGAATTAATGGGGACATATGAGATATTAAAGAGTTTGGAAAATCAAAAGTCAAAGCCAAAGGATGAAGATTGGTTTGCATTTTATAATTGTGGACCGGAAAGTGGTGCTTCTCAACCTCATAAACACATTCAATTCATGACATTACCATCTCGAGATGATGGATTCATACCATATGCAGAAAGTTTAATTGGGAAAGAAGAATCATCGGTGCAACAAAATAAGGATTTACCATTTGCTCATTTTGTAGTGGAATTACCAGAAACAATTGAAAATGAATCAGAATTGGCCAATTTTTTTGCATCATTATTACAAAAAACATTGACTGAATTGAGAGAGAATGAACAAAATCATATATCGTATAATTTCATCATGACTACCAAATACATGTTGATGATTCCTCGATCCACAGGTAAATATGATGGTAAAATAGGTATTAATTCATGTGGATTCCAAGGGTTATTCTTGTGTAAGAATGAAGAACTCTTTGAATTGGTTAAATCGGTTGGTCCATTACAGATTTTGGAGAAAGTTGGATTACCAAACAGTAGTGGTAAAGCATCTACAGAGTACGATTATTAGATATTAAATAGACATTTTAGTAGAGAGTATACGCGCATTTTTGGCATCGTACTTCCAAATTGGGAAGTCATAAAATTTGTCCAATAATAGGCAGCAGAAAAGTGATTTTTTTCCTCTTTTTCTCAATTTTCAATATTTTTTTTTTTAGAAGGATTCAATTCTTTGTCCAAAGGTCATCATATATCTTTAACTATTCAACCATGTCACAATCTATCACTTCTATTGTGAAGACCGCAGATTTCATCTTGTCAAGACCAACATTGGCTGCGATTTTCAAACCATTTGCTAAACAATATGTCAAGTTTGCTGGTTACAGACAAATGGGATTAAAGTATGTTACACACAAAAAAACCACATCAACTAACCAATTGGGGATCATTTATACTAACAAACGTTTATAGATACAATGATTTACTCATGGAAGAAAACCCAGTTATGCAAAAAGCATTGAAGAGATTACCATCTGATTTAAGTTATGCCAGAAATTATAGAATTATAACTGCTCATCAATTAGCATTATCTCATCAATTATTACCTGCTAATAAAGCAGTCAAACCAGAAGAAGATGATCATTATTTGATTCCTTATATTTTGGAAGCTGAAAAAGAAGCTTTTGAAAAGGCTGAATTGGATAATATTGAAGTCAAATAAATAAAGTACCTTGTTTATAATTTTTAAAAATATACGAAACAATACAAATTGAATAATGAAGATGTGTGTGTGTCTATTATCTATAAAATATACCTCTATAATAAAAAAGAATAACGAATAAAGTCTAATTGTTTTTATTGTTGTGTCTGTTACATACCCAATCTGAACTTCCTTAGTTGTTCCAAGACCAAAAACGTCACTATAGTATGAGGACCCAAACGAATAAAAGAAGGCAACCAACCTCTAAACATAAAACCAATACCTTCATGTTTAACAGCATCTTTCAAAATGGTAAAAGCTCCAGCCCCATCTTTCCCTTTACTATTCATTATTCTAGTTTTCACAACATCAGCAGGTGAACAAACTGTAGTTGCTACTAATCCAGCAATTAAAGATGCTGAAAAATGAGTTGATTTTTTCAGTGGATCCATATTTACTTTATCAATTAAGAAAGTTTTAGCAATATCATAAGTTACAACTTGTGAAGCAGTCATTAATACCCCACGAACTAAATTTGGAGTTAAACCTCTAAATAATGAAGTTATTCCTTCTGTTTTAATAATTTTATAAATCCCATCAAATGCATTCTTATAATTTCTTCTTTTATCTAAAGGTAATGTAGAATCATTTTGCATTCGAATATTTACAACATCAGAAGGATTACCAATTAATCCACCTAAAGCACCAGCAATCATTGACATTGGTAATAAAACTCCAGTGGAAGGTTTAGGATTTTTAAAATGATCCATATATTGTTCTTTTAAATATTCATATATTCCAAATCTTGCAGTTGAATAAGTAGCTTGTCTTAATAAAGAAGCAGTTAATCCAGAATATATTTTGAAAAATCCTTCCTTTGTAATGATTTGATAAATCATTGATAATAATGATTGTCCAGGTTTAGAAGCTGTTTGTAGACGTACTTTTGCTAAATCTAATGGATGTGTAACTAAACATGCTGCCATACTTGATGCTCCACCGTACCAGAATCTGATTTATCTCAATTGTTAATATACTTTTCTGTTTGATTATTATATCAATGGGGTTATATACATACGGATATTGTACTTTTGATTGGGTCATTGTTTACTTCACGATCTTAAAAAAAATTAACTGACAACACAATGAAATGAATAAAGAACAAACTTCAAAACCTCTTTCTTTATAATATATTTTGTAGATTTAAAGGAACATCGGAAGAAATTTTTATTTTTATCTCTTTTTTTTTTTTTTTTTGCTTTCTTTTTTCCTGATGTATGTATATTATTACAAATCGCATTCCTGTTACGGGACTGAGATTTCCCGATTGTTCTATTAAGATTTGGAGTTGGGTGCGAAAGAGGGGAAGGAATTATATGGTCCGACCTTCGCCGTGCCTGTGAGTAACTCCGATAGTGTCCGCATATATAAACACCACCACCACACATTCCAAATGGAGGCTTTATGGTAACAACCACAAGATATATAAGGGGTGGTTGTGTAGTATGAATACCAATTGATTATTAAGCTCGGTTGGTTAGTTTATGTTTTTTATAAATATGTTTTAGTTGAAAATTGGTATAAAATTTCAATGAAATTTTTGTATACATGTAGGATATTATAAAGATCGACATACAATAATGGTTTGAATGAGTAATTACACCTTCAAGCAGTTATCCAATCAATTGAATGACTGTACATGATTCATCTTCGTGGGAGATATATAGAAAGTCTAGTTTTAAAGGGCAAAAATAGAGAATACATATATATTTTTTACTATTATTTTTTTTTTTTGCAACAACGTTGGTTGGCAAAGAAGGGTTCGAAAAAATTTACATGATTTTATATTATGTTATTATCAAACTAAAATACATTACAAGATTCATTCACGTGATTTGGAGATTTGGAGATTTTTGGCAGGCTGGTGTGTTTGGAGGGAGAGTAGTTATTTATTTACTCTTCATTTCTTCTTCTTTCTTCTTCTCTTTTGAAATTTTGATAAATCATTTGTCTAGCTTTTTCCACAGCATGAGAAGTACCAGTTATAGTAAAGACTCTTTCATCTTCACCTTCAACTGCTTCACTAATAGCAATAGTTGCACCACTAACCTTTCTTACTCCATCAATACGACTTCCTTTTTTACCTATCAATGCACCAACGATTTCATTTGGAAATGAAGCAGTTGCTGTAGTTCTTTTAGCACCAGTACCACCAGTGGAGGCAGTGGAGGAGGTGGAGGCGGTTGCACCACCACCATTGTGATTACTACTGTTTGTATTACCTCTTGGAGAATAATAAGTTGTTCCAACAATTGAAGAAAAATCTTCAATAAGACATCTTGAAATAACTCTTAAACTATCATATAAATCATCAACAGTACCTTGTAATTCAACCAATCTTTCATTTGAACCAGGTAAAAAAGATTTTGAAGCAATCATTGAAATATTAAAATTATTTTGAATTTGTTGAATTCTTGCACCTTTTGAACCAATTAAAGTACCCATTTGAGTATTTGGAATTAATAATCTTAAAATAGTAGTTTCATCATCATTAGGAGTTGAAGATAATTGTTTTAAAGGGAAATAATTATAACTTTCAACATTTGCATTGATTAAAGCTTGAGCAAAATAACTTAAAGCTTTAGCACAATCATCTAATTTACCAGAAACAGTTAATATTCTTTCATGACTTCCAGGAACTAAACGAGAAATCCCTGCTTTTGTATTTGTTTCTCCACGAATTGAATCAATAACTTGTCCATTGGTACCAATGAGACATCCTGCTTCTTTAGCAGATACTAATACACGATAATTGATTAATGCATCGACATTGGATTTATCTTGCAAGGATGGTAATGATGTTGATTGATCGGTGGGTGTACCGGTAGTAGTAACTGATGGAGTAGTGGCAGAAGGGGCGTTGGTATTGGTGTTGGTATTAGTGTTTGCGTTGGTGGCGTTAGCGGTGGTGTTGGTGGCGGTGTTGGTGGTGGTTGAAGAGGAGGACGTGGTTGTTGTGGATTCAGGGTGTTTTGGATCGGTTTCGGATGTGAAGTTGGTATCAAATAATGATTCGGTCATTTTGTTTGTTTGTGTATGGGGGAGGGGGGATGATGAAAAATTGAGATTGATTGATTGATAGATGAGAGTGATTGATTTGAATCCGAGTTGTGTGTAAGTGTGATGTGGGTTGTTGAAATTGTAAGGGTGGAGTGGAGTTTTGGTGTTTGTTATAGAAGTTTTTTTTTGAATGAGAAGAAAAATTTTGTTGTTTTTTTTTTTTATTTTTCGTTTTGCATATTTTTCGTTTCATGCATAAAATTTTTCGCCTTGTTCTTTCTTAGAGCGAGCTGGTTGTTTTTCTTGTCTTGCTCACTGGCCCACGCCAAGTTGACGAGTGGGTCGCGGTCGCGGTCGTGGTGGTACAAACAATGGTAGGGGCGCTGGCGCGGTTCAGACGATGGAACAAAAAAAAAGATTTGCGGTTCTCGCCTCGCCTCGCCTCGCCATAAAGTGAAAAATTTTAAGAGACGTGACTTTCTTCTTACATACCGAAGTTGTTGTTTTTTTTGTCAAATATATGTATATGGAATATTGAATAGTTATAAAATAAAATAGAATAAGATAAGAAGAAGATGATAATAATGAAAAAACAATACAATGTATCTAAAAACTTCCAATATAATCTTTCGCACTAATTGTAGCTACACAACTTCCTCTTCTAATTGGATGTATTTGCGATGGTGGATCCACTGGGCTATGTTGCTCTTGTTGTTGTAGGTGCAATTGTTGTATATGTTCATTATGTTGAGTATTAATATCCCCTTCTTCTTCTTCTTCTTCCACTTCTTCATGATTCACCATATCAGCAAATGAATAAAAGTCAATTGTGTTTGGTTCAGCCTTACTTTGAGAAAGAGGAGTTTGACCCGCATAACTCAACAGTCTTTTAGCAATTGGTGGAGTAGGCATATATGTAGAAGAAGAAGAAGTAACACCAGTTGTAGACATCGAAGGATGCATTTTCTTATGATCCAAAGTTGAAATCAAAGTTTGGGAAATGATACTTCTTGCTCTTGGACGTATTATTGGATTAGATGGCTGTTGTTGTTGTTGTTCCAATACTGATTCTAAATCATCTTCATCACAATAACAATTTAATTTCACTTGGTCTAATGGAACATTGTTTGATAAGATTTCCGTTGTAGTATCCAAGATGGGGGAAGTGTAATTTTCTAAATTGTAATGAGAAGGAGTTTCTGGATTATTTAACGGGCAATGTTTGGAACAAGTTCTTTCAAAGATGTCTATTTCTGAATGATTTGATGATGTGGGTTGTGGACGTGGTGGAGCCGAAAAGGCCATTTTATTTATTGATTTCTTGACTGATTTTTGGAAGGAATCATTTCTATTCAGATTTTGCAGCAGCAGCAGCAGCAGATACATTGTTGGAGATGGAGGTTCATCTAATGATGAAGACAGGTTGCTGTATAAATGAAATTGAGCATTTGGCTGTGACATCAGAGGAACAAGGGGGGGGGGGTTAAAAAAGAAGTAAAGTAAAGTTAAGTAACAGTAGTACTATAGAATTGAAGTTTGTTAAACCTTGGGGGGTGGGTTATTGTTTTGTTTTGGGAAATGGGGTTGGTTATGAAATGAAATTTTTCTTAGAGGGGGGAGAGTAGTGTAAATATATATATATATAGATAGATTTATATATAAATTTGCTGAATAGATTGTCACTGTATATGTGTGGGTTATATGCAGGAAATTAGGAATGATTCCTTTTTTTTGTTCGGGTGTTGGTTTTTTTTTGGCTGACCTCTTTTTTCCTTCTTTTTTTTAGTTAGCACGATGATTAATCTGGCTATCTCTCTATCTCTATTTACTGATCAATCAATATAATCAGGAGACTCAATTGATTAAGTGTTACATAACCTATCTCAGCCCTACTACACTACTCTAGTTTTACGTAACTCCATGTCTTGTTCTGTATCATTGTACCTTTCTTCTTGTTTTTGTTCTTGTTCTTCTTCCCTTACATATATAGATATATATATATCTCCGGGGGAACAAATTCTATAGGTAGCAAATGGACAGAAATAATAATTAATACTGAGATGCAATGGAAGTAGAAATAGAAATAGAACAAGTAGAACAAATCAGTGGAACCAGTAATAATACATAGAAACAAGAAAAAAAAAAAGCACTCGATTTTTCTACTGCAGAAGAATGACTACAACAATGCTTCATCTACTTCTTCTTCCACGAAAGAAAGAAAAATTTTTTCATTGTTCATAATAACCAGATTTTTATACGAATTTCATATCATATCATATCATACCCCTTCTGTGTAATGTTATATATTATGTGTCATTCATTCTTTTCTGTGATCTCGTATTTCTTTCAAAGGTTGGTTGTGTTTGGGCGTGTCGTGTTTTGTTCCTAGTCCCCACTTTTTCTCATTCCCCCCATCATCGCCCTGGCAATACGTTTTTCCTACCCAACTTTTTTTTTTTTTTGCTACTTCGTTTGCTCCCTCTCTATCACAGTACTGTATGATCTAATTTCGGGGAATGTCTCATATCATTTTCAACCAGCAAACAATCAACTCTATAGTTTGTACGCTTGTTTATTTGTCTCAAATATTGGAGTTTGAGTTTGAACCCTTGATAGGTACATTTATTATTGTATAATACCAATAATGAAATATGAAAATTTTTTTCTCTCTTGGACCCCAACCCAAAATTTCAATGGTTCCTTCTGCCTTGCATCAAAGTGGTGAATGATTTCCACTAATTACTTACTCTCTGAAATTCACTCACCCTGATTTCTTTTATTGTTGGTGTTGGATGTCAGGAACAATCAAATAGCGAATGATAAAAAGACGAAGAAGTGGAGTAGAGATTACGTTGGTTGTTATTCCTTAGGTAAGCAAGAACACGTTGACTGTGACTCTGATTCCCAGAGTATCCGGATATCTCTTATCATTCTCCTTGTTGTAATGGTAAAACGTTTCAAAATTAACATGATACCGATTTATAATCAGTTTTGTTTTGTTGTGTGTTGAGTTGCGTGCCTAGATTGGGGAAAAAGTCGACCCATTGCGGCCAATCACAGTATTGTGTTTTTTACTGTTTATAGAAATGGAATCCGCGGCGGTGGATGCAAAAAAATTTTTTTTTCTTTCTCACAGTCGCCGCTGCCGCCGATTAAGGAGTACAGCAACCAACCAGGCGAAAAGTTTTTTTTTTTTTTTATCTACCCCCACGCTGTGTGCGCTGTAATGATAACGTGATTACACGGAGAAGAGAAAAGAAGAAGTACACATAATTGAGCAATATTCGGAGATATACTTGCGGTGACTTTTGTTTTCTTGGTACGATAATATAGATTGATTGCTAACTTGCTCGCTTTTCCCCCTGCGGGAAACCAGAACCACAACGAGAGATCTAGAAGATAAGACAAACCTATTTATTTTTAGTTTTATTAGCCTTTGATTAATAGTCCTCGACTAATCACAGATCATACATCAAGAAGCATATGCGATAATAACAGCTTTTTTGTTGTTTATCTCCACAGTAATATCTTCCCCCATTGTTCTCTCTCGAATGCAACTACGAGTCCTGCATTGATTATATCATCACCCACCCACCCACCAATTTCAAAATTTCTACTGAAAACCCAACGAGAGATAACGAGCAATAATGCGCGGGAAAAATTTTTTTTTTTTTTTTTTGTTCAACCAACCATAGATAGATAGGCACCGCAATTGTTGGTGATGTGGCATTAAAATCTTTTTTTAGGTAACAATCCCTTTTTACACAATGATGTAATGATGATGATTTGTTATCTGAAGTTGGGTAGGTTGTAGTTTTGTTATCAGTGGTGGTTGTGGTTGTGATGGAATATGTGTATGAAAAAAAGTGGAGAGATATAATATGACCGACCTTACATGACATAACATCCGCCAGTGCAGTGTTGTTATTTCCGGGCGGAAAAATGAAACCAAAAGAAAAGAGAAGAAGATATTATACATAAATAAACTGTGGTGGTGAAAAAAAAAAAAGATGATGATGTTGGTCCGTGCGTCGGTCAGTCAGTGGAGGTGGAGCTAAATGTGGAGGCGAGATAACATATCCAGGCGGGCCACACCACACATAGGCAGGAAGGGCTGCAGTGCACCACCACCACACGGTGGAAAAATATTATGTAAAGCAACTAAATTTAATTTTATTGTTGCAGATAATAAATTCTCTGTCATTTTTACTAACTACGAGTACATTAGATAAGCAACCATGTATATTATATATATATAGTTTCGCTTCGGATCCATTGCAGTATTTTGAAATATTTCAATTTTTCAACCTAAACCATATTCATAATTATTCCATTTTACATATACTTTCCTAATGAAAAGAACATTCTGTGATTCATCATCTGCAAATTCATCCACAATTAAATCATCAAAAAGATTAAAACTAGAATATGAAATTTTTTCAACAACCATACAAGATATAGAACGAATGTTCTCCACAGAAGAAATACTTCCTAATAATAGTAATACTACAACCACCACCACCACCACCACCACCACAACCATTCCCAGAATTAACAAAGAGCCGGTCTCTTCAAACAAAATACCAACATCTTGTCAATATCTAGATAAAGTTGTACCATCCAACACCACCACCCCCACTGCATTCAAATATGATTGTATAAATGTATCATTCTTAGACAAAGAGCATTTAGCAACCACACCCACTATAACAAGAAGAATTCCTCGCTCTAGTCGTGGTGTACAACAACTGAATATATATCTTAGCAATGATGATGATGACTACGATTATGATTATAAAAATTATAAATCTTCAATCAATGAAGATCTCTTGATGATAGATAGACTCATATTATATGCACCTTCACAAGACGTAAGTGCTTCTTACATAGTTTAGGACTAGACAGTTAATAGTAATATATTTTTAATAGACAACACCAACACCAACACCAACTCCAACTCCAACAAACAAAATGTGAAAAATTAACAGAATATTATTTCTTTTCTTTTCTTCTCGCTTTGCAAGAAGCAGAAAAAAAAAAAAATCAACAAAATGTAAAAACACAATTCTTTTCTCTCTCTTTTATCAATAACAATGACTACTACAGTATATGGAGGTGATGAAATCAATGCCATCATTCTTGATCCTGGTTCATATCATACTAGAATAGGTTACGCAGGTGATGATTTCCCTAAAATCACCACTTCTTCATACTATGGTCAAATTGGGGAGAAGAAATTATTTGGAGAATCCATCAATGTACCACGATCCAATTGTGAAATAAAACCAATATTGAAAGATTCAATTATTACTGATTGGGATGGTGCATTAGAACAATATCTGTATTTTTTCGATAATTTGAAAATATCTCAACAAGATCAACCTATACTTATAACTGAACCAATTTGGACAGAACCTTCATATCGTGAAAAATTAGTTGAGAATTTTTTTGAAACTTTTGAATTTCCAGGATTATATTTAGCAAAATCACCAACTTGTGTTTCATTCCAACAAGGGAGACCAAATTGTCTTGTTGTTGATTTAGGCCATGATTCTGTTTCTGTTACTCCTGTGATTGATGGAATTTGTCTTTTAAAAAATTCAATGAAAACTAATTATAGTGGGAAATTTTTATCTAATGAAATACAAGATTATTTAGAAAATAAACAAGTTGTTGTGGAGCCTAGTTTTAAAATCAAATCGAAAACACCAACGAAATATCCAGAACCTGCAAAATTTGAAATTAAACAAGGTGTTGTTACAACTACTGATTCATTTATGGATTATCAAAAACAAAAAATATATCATCAAATTAAAGAAATTTTAGAAGTTCCAGAGAAAAATACAACAATTACTAGTGAATCTTCTCAAAGATATTTTGAATTACCAACTGGACAATCAATAACAATTGATCGATTTAAAATTGCTGATTCAATATTTGATCCATTAACTTATAAATTTCATAATGAAAAATTATCATTCCCACCTTCAAATGGAGAAATTGATATATCACAAGCAAATGAATATCGTCCACTAAAAAGAGTCCGTAAAGGTGATTCCGATACATCAACACCTACACCAGAAGTAGATGTACGTGGATTAACTCAATTGATATCTCATACATTATCAACAATAGATATCGATTTACGTGCGTCATTGGCAAATAATATCATAGTGACAGGAGGAGTATCATTAGTTTCCCAATTGACAGAACGACTTTATTTGGAATTATCGAATAATAATCCAGGATTAAAAATTAGATTACATGCGGTAGGGAATTCAAATGAAAGAATGAATCAAGCTTGGATAGGTGCTAGTGTTTTGGCATCTTTGGGAACATTCCATCAGATGTGGGTTACTAAAGAAGAGTATAAAGAGGCTGGTGTAGATAGGATCTTGAACCAAAGATTTAGGTGAATAAATGAATTAATAAATAAACAAGAGTACTTTTAGTGTGTTTAAATTTGTAAAGTGGGCTGGTTAGCTAGGGCGTACCGCGTGGTGCGTATTTATTCGCGCGAGCTTCTCGGAGCATCTGGTCCGGGTGCCTGTGCCCCCAACCCAATTCCGCACCCAAGCCCACCCCCCACGGCGCATTGGCTAACCATTTCTTTTTTTTTTGTTGAGTTAGTGTGGGAATTCTCCGCCTCTACCCTTTTTTCCCCCTTGATTAATTTATTAATTTTTTCTTCTTCCATAAATTGGTCGCCAAATCTCTTTAATTGCTATTTTCTTTTATTTCCTCTTTTTCCAGATCTATATATATATTCATCAAACAATGTCACAAGCATTAATCAAAGGAGTATTAGACTTAGACCCATGGTTAGAACCATTCTCACATCAATTGATCAATAGACAACTCGAATTCCAGAAATGGTACACCGATTTATCAAAGTCCGAAGGTTCATTAATTAAATTTGCAAATAGTTATCAAACTTATGGGTTACATACATTACCTGATGGTCAATTGAAAATCGTACAATATATTCCTGATGTTCAAGCTGTTTCATTAGTTGGAGATTTCAATAATTGGGATAAATCAACTCATGAATTGAAAAAAGTCAATGATTATAGTCTTTGGGAATTGATTCTTCCAAAAGGTACTATTCCTAATGATTCCAAATATAAAATTGCCATGAAGACAAATAATGGGGAATGGATATATCGTTTGGACCCTTGGGTACGCAGAGCAACTTTTAATAAACAACATAATTTATATGAAGGTCATTTTTGGGAAGATGATTATAAATTTAAAAATCCACGTCCTAAAAATGCTGCTAAACATGGTATCAAAATTTATGAAGCTCATGTCGGGATTTCAACTCCTGAACCTAAAATTGGAAGTTATAAAAATTTCACTCAAAATATTTTACCAATTATTCATGATTTAGGATATAATACTATTCAATTGATGGCTGTTATGGAACATGCTTATTATGCATCTTTTGGATATCAAGTGACTAGTTTCTTTGCAATTTCTTCAAGATGTGGTACCCCGGATGATTTGAAAGAATTGATTGATACTGCTCATGGAATGGGGATCCAAGTGTTGTTGGACGTGGTTCATTCACATAGTTCTAAAAATGTCGAAGATGGTTTAAATATGTTCAATGGTACTGATCATTATTTGTTTCATGGAGGCGCAAGAGGTAATCATGATTTATGGGATTCTAGATTGTTTAATTATACAAATTATGAAACTTTAAGATTTTTATTATCCAATTTGAAATTTTATATTGATGTTTTCCAATTTGATGGATTCAGATTCGATGGTGTTACTAGTATGCTTTATAAACATCATGGATTATCTGTTGGGTTCAGTGGTAATTATAATGAATATTTTGGTGATGGAGTTGATAACGAAGCATTGGTATATTTGATGTTGGCTCATCAATTGATGGATGATGTTTCTAAAGAAGAACATATTGACTTGACATCCATTGCAGAAGATGTTAGTGGTATGCCTACTTTGTGTCGTAAAATTTCTGAAGGTGGTATTGGATTTGATTATAGATTATCAATGGCTATCCCAGATATGTGGATTAAGATTTTGAAACATTTACAAGATGAACAATGGGATCTTGGTAATATTTCACACACTTTAACCAATAGACGTTATGGTGAGAAAGTCATTGCATACTGTGAATCACACGATCAAGCTTTAGTTGGGGACAAGACTCTTGCATTTTGGTTGATGGATAAAGAAATGTACACCAACATGTCTACATTATCTCCATATACTCCTGTTATTGATAGAGGACTTGCACTTCATAAGATGATTAGATTAGTCACATTTGCCCTTGGTGGTGATGGATATCTTAACTTTGAAGGGAATGAATTTGGACATCCTGAATGGTTGGATTTCCCTCGTGAAGGTAATGGAGAATCTTATCATTATGCAAGACGTCAATTCAATTTGATAACAGATGATCTTCTTCGTTATAAATTTTTATATCAATTTGATAAAGGGATGTTGAAATTAGATGTTAGTGGTCAAGAATATGTATCTTTGAAACATGAAGGTGATAAAGTATTAGTATTTGAAAAAGGTGATTTATTATTTATTTTCAATTTTAATCCAACTCAATCATTTGTTGATTATAAAATTGGTGTTGAACAAGCAGGTAAATATAAATTGGTCTTGGATTCAGATGCTAAACAATTTGGTGGTCATGCTCGTCTTGATGATCTGCAAGAATATTTCACTTCTGATGAACCATGGAATAATAGAAAGAACTCTCTTTTAGTATATATCCCAAGTAGAACTGCAATTGTATTGCAAAAAGTTTAATTTAAACAATAAACGAAACAATTTATTAAAAGAGGATAGTAAAGTGTCAATGGAAACAGCAAGGGGTAGATGTTTTTTTAACAATATGTGTCTCGTCTTTATCTTTCCATGTCTAGTCGCAACATTATATCTTTTCCAAATGAGCCTCAAAAGACGTATAATTAAACTATGCCATTTTTGAAAAATGTATAAAGACATAATTTCATAGGTTTATTTTGCCAGGAATATAATCTGGTTTTTTAAAAGTACTTATTGTTGTCAAAAACTATATAACTCTAATAGATTTCATTAGTAAGATCTCAAATATTTCAAGGAAGACTGTAGACTTGGAAATGTTATTAATCTTTCCATTTTTCACCAGTTAAACTTTCGTAAGCTTCTACATATTTATGTTTTGTTTGAGAAACAATATCTTCTGGCATTGAAACACCATCTTTACCAGCAACACCATTTGAAGTTAACCAATCTCTTAAAAATTGTTTATCATAAGAATCTTGAGATTGTCCAATCTTGAATTTTGAAGCATTCCAAAATCTAGAAGAATCTGGTGTCAATACTTCATCAACAAGAATAATATTATCATCATCATCTAAACCAAATTCAAATTTAGTATCAGCAATAATAATCCCCTTTGTAGCTGCATAATCTCTTGCCTTGGTGTAAAGATCAATAGCAATTTTTTCAATTTTATCACATAATTCCTTCCCCACGATTTTATCTGCTTGTTCTTTAGTGATATTTTCATCATGTTCTCCTTGTTCGGCTTTGGTAGAAGGTGTGAAAATTGGGGTGATTTCTTGAGACTCAACAATATCATCACCAATGGAAATTCCATGAACGGTTTTTGTCTTTTGATATTCTTTCCATCCTGATCCAGTAATATAACCCCTGACAATAACTTCAAGTGGAATCAATTTCAATTTTCTAACAAGTAAAGATCTGCCCTCCAATTGATCACGATATTTCTCCAATTGAGGGTATTTATCAAAAATATCACCCTTAATTAAATGATTTTCAATAGGTAAATAATCAAACCAAAATTCAGATAATGAAGTCAAGATCTTACCTTTGTTAGGAATCCCATTGGTCATGATTACATCATATGCGGAAATTCTATCGGTGGCAACAAATAAAAGAGTTGATTCATCCACTTGATAAATGTCTCTGACTTTACCTCTTGCTATTAATGGGAAGGTGCCTTCTAAGTTGGTCGATGTCATGGTTCTTGGTTTGTTGGTTGGGTTGGGTGATGAGATGAACAGAGTCAGAATCGGGACAAAAAAAAAAAAAAATTAAAAATTCAGATTTTGCAGATCTATATATAACAAAAATCTGATTGCATTTCTACACAATGAGTATAACCTCTAACTTTAATTTTCACATCTCTGTCACTTTACTTTGATTAATGTTTTAAAAGAGATAATTCTTCTAACATGTATTTCCTGATGGAGTTCCTTTAAAGGCATTGAAAGTTTACAAGGATTCAGAGTTTTGTTGAAGGTAAACAGTGGTGACATTATGTAGCCAACACGTGGAATGATTCAAATACCTCAAGTCAAGTTACAACATTAACATAACTGATATTTTTTTAATGCGGAAGAGGGTTTTCTATATGACTTGCAACAGTGTAAAATTATTAAGGAAAGCAAATGCAATTACAAAGAAAGGGGTAATACATACTACAATGACCTTTTTGCATGAAACTTGTCTTTCATAGATCCTTTTTCTTTGTAAGATGCATACAAAACTCATACATTTTAGATAAATAAAACACTCATACTCATTACTGAAGAGCGGATGCAGGTACTATATCAGCAAAACTTTTAGGATAGAAGAAATCCAAAGTATCATTAGTATCGTTACTATAGAGCCAGTTTGATGCCCTAAATGTATGCAAACAACCATTTACTGGTTGTTTCCCTTCAAATCTATTTTTAATCCATGCCCATGCACCAACTGCACCGAATGCTTGTTCGATGATGTGACTGTGTATAAAATCTTCTGAAAACTCCAAAGATGCAATATTTAACGAGCACCAAGTATTGTAAACGTTATTGACGTCTTGAATTGGAATGACTTCATCAGATCTAGAATGATATATAAATACAGGAGCTTGGGGAATCATTTCCTTTGCAAAGTTAACTAAACAATTTTCTTGTATTGTTTGATTGATGATTGGGTTATTCAATAGTTGAAACCCTGAAGGAATATATCTATTCTTTCCAGTAAAGAAATTTTGTCCAACGAAATCAACCAAACCAGGCGCAAAGCAGTCGGTGGCACCACGTTGGAAACTTTCATTATATCTTGGATCCACTTCTTCATACAATATTTTTTTAAATTCAGGGTACTCATTAGCGACTCCATTTAAAGCCAATGGGATTAAACCTGCTTGTCTTGTTCCATCAGTGGCTTCTGCAGCAGCAGTGATATTGGTAACAAACCCACCAAGTGCAACACCAATTATATTTGTAGATAACTCAGAAGCGTATGACAGTTGCAAACACGCAGCCCAACTAGTAGCTACCGACCCTCCGGAATATCCCCACATTACCACTTTGGCATTCGCGTCAAGGTCAGTAAAATTACCAGATTGTAACACCGCTCTAATTGAATCCAACGTAGCTTGTCCCGATTGTCTGCCTACGGTGAAAGCAGACCTCGGTCCTTCATAATCTGGACTAACTACAATGTACCCTCTTTTCAACGCCGGGATCATAAATCGCATATCTAATTGCAGAGCAAAAGTTGTCAAGGGTGCGCCAAACTGGAATCCGTATGATGGTGAACAATTTATATTTGCCGAGTCTTCAAACGTTTGATATGATAAGATCTTACTTGGATCGCTATTTTCTGGCTCCATTATTGTTGTCACTATTGCTGTTGGATTACCAAATGAATCTTGGGATCTTACCAAGATCTGCCATGAATTCTTGAGTTTGACATGAAAGAAAACATTTACTAATCTATGGGGTGTTTTCCTGATTTTTAATATTTGCCCTGGTTTAGATATCGATTCGTAACCTGGTTGTGGTTTATAAAATTCATCATTGATTGGTTTAGTTAATGGGAGGTTGAGTGCATGGAGTGAATTGATCAACATAAAGTAGATCAAGAGTGAAATCAACCAACTCATGTTGACATTTAAATGAGGATTTGATACAGGAATTTTCTTTTTGGTTTCTTCCTACTTTAACATGTTTATATCCAATTGGTACTTCGCCTCCGTCCCCACACAGATTGTGGATTGACTTCGTTATTAATGACTTTTTTTGGCAACAACAATAATGTGAGGAGTCGAAAAAGCTAAAAAATCAAGTTTTGGATGCGAAGTTCTGCACTGGTACGTCGAGATAATGCGATGTTACGCCCACTTGGGTCGAATGAGGTCGGAACAGAGACAAAACAAAAAAAAAAAAAAAAAGAGGTTTCGATGAACTAAATTACAATGATATATTATCTTTATACATCTATTTCTTACCCTTCTTTTTCTTCTTCTTATTACTTGACAGGGATGTTGTATGCGTACTGATTTCAGTAGATCCTTGTTGACCGCCAGTTGTTTTCTTCTTATCTTTTTTCGTCGGCTTGTAATACGATCTCAATTTCATAGGCAACCATCTTTCTTCATCCAAATTCAAATCCTCTTGAGGCTTTAATACTTTAGTAGGACCAAATTTAGGATTCTTTTTCTTTTTAGTAACTTTAGATTGCTTTTTGGCAACAGGTTTGATTGGTTTGCTGTTTGTACTTGGAACCAAAGTATCGATATCAACTGATACTATTTCGTCTATCGATTTGCTACTTGTTAATTCATCAATTGGTAATAATTCCTTATTTGAATTGGATAAAATAGAATTGATTAAACGATCGTTTGGATTGACTTCAAACAAGTATTCAAGCAATTGAGTGGCATTTTTGTCGTGACCTTGATTCAACGCTTTGAATGCAACAATTTTTGCAAAATTATAGTAATCAATATCTTTGAACCAATCTTGCGGAGTGTACATTAATTTTTCTAAAACTTTCACCAATAAATCGTGCAATTTTTTTGCAGCTTGATTCCTTTCAAACACATTGATCAAAGTCCCTACAATTCCTGGCGACACCTTGGTTTCTTTCAATGATTCTTCAGTCAAGGTTTCTAAAATAGGCAAGCTTTGGTCAAATGATCCCAATTGACTATTAACGTAAACCAACAACAATACTGCTACTGTTTTCAATTGCTGATCGGTTTCACTCGAGATATATTTAACGAGTTTCCTACCTATCAATCTCAGTTTTGTCGAATCTTGTAAATCCTGGTAATCAACAGCAAGTTTAGTTAAAATTTTGTAAGATAATGGGAAAACATCGCCAGGGAACTTTTGTTGGAAATTGTTGATAAATTGATTATTCAATTGAGATTTACCTAAAGTACCACTGGCAAATTTCAACATCATACTATTTTTCAATACCTTTTCATATTGCAAAACAGTCAATTTTTGATATAATTTATGTAAATTTTGTTGATAATTCAAATCTCTATCAGTCAAATTGATATTAGTGATTTCCGATTGTGAGTATAAATTGTTCTTAACGATCAATTGTATTATGAGATCACTAATTTTTTCGAGATCAATTTTCTTCAAAATTTCCAAACTCTTTTCTGTTTCATTGGTTAACTGGTAAACATAGGCGATAGTCAAATTTATTGGTAATGATTCACTTTCGAAATCTGAAGCGGACAATTCAGACTTACATACTTGAGAAGCTTGATTCAACAATGATAAAGTTTTAGGAATATCCTGAGTAGATAATCTGACCAAGGCTTCATTGAACAATAAATCATAACTGTTTTCACGAATTGGAGTAGTCGATTCCATGGTACCACCATTTTGAAAATTCAATTGGGAAACGATGGCTTTCTCATTGATTATTAGATCTAATTGATCGTCGAATTTATTGTTCTTAATCAATTCATTGTACAAATCTAAAGCCTTTTTGTATTCCCCAATTTTATAATATGATTGAGCCACGATATGTTTCAACCCAATATCGATTCCTTCTGATTTTCCATTACTGTCCGATTCATACAATTTGATTAATTCGTCAATTTTCCCAATCTTGTAATATACGTAAGCAACTTCAAGGATCAAAGAACTGATTAAAGATTTAGGAAGTTTGCAAATGATCTGATCTGCTTTATAGTATTTGTCCAAATTGATTAACGCAACAAGACAATTTTTGGATGCTTTTAAATCGTTGAATTTTTTAACTTTCGATAAGTACTCATATGAAATATTAAATATCTTTTCATGTTCTGATGGTGAACTATCTGAGGACACATTCAATTTCTTGAATGCATTAGCTATTGAGTTACTCATTTCACTATTCGATAAACAGAAGTAATCTAATATTGATTTGTTGAAAATATTCCTCACAAAAAATTTTTTTCCTCTTTCTCCAACAATTGTTCTACTCTACATTGACAAAACTATTAAAAAGATAATTTATATCACGTGATTATCGTAACTACAAAACATGGAGTACAATCTACTGTCTAAACGTACTACATTAAACAATCAACTGACTAATAATCTGTGTAAATGGCATCTTTTGAAAATGACTGAAATAATCCATGGCTAAGCAAATCTTCCAAAAGATTATTATTAGGCATAAGAAATACCATAAGCAAGTATACTGTTGCAGCCAGTGCAATATGAGCGTAAGTGGCACTTCCCGTGTTAGTAAACATACAGATAACCTTACTTGCACATAGAAAAACAGTTAACCAAAATGTTAAATTCATGGTGGCTTGAAGAACACCTAGGGCGCCACCCATAAAAAACATTGTCCAGTTGAACTTATTTTCTAATTCCAATTCTTCGCCATATGATAAATCAATAGCATTAGCGTATACACTAACACCAAAAAGCATAACATTAAATATATCTCTGACATAGTTGAATTTCATTATTTTGTAAAAAAAGATCTCTGAAGTTATCACCTTTATTAAATTGGAAACAGGATCTGTACCCTATTTTATATTTGCTTAATTTTTTGCTAGAGGTTTGCTGTTTGACAAGAGTATTTTGTTCCCCACGCTAGTTGTTTCGCCCCCTGATGTGAAATAACGCCATGAGAAATTGATATGACTAAGTATTGGATTACATCGATTGCGATCTGACTGTTCTTTTAGAAAGAGAACGTGGTAATAGCGATTGCTCCATAAAATATGTACATACACTGTGGTTGTACAAATACTTTTGGCACTCTAATATGGGTTAAATTATCGCGCTAATAGAAAAATTAGCACCAACGGTCGTGTAGAAAGCCAAGCTGAAGAATTACTATTAGGTGGTAAAGTAAAAATGTTGGGAATCAAACTTCAAACATCATACTATGTTTCATTTCACATTTTTAGACATCTCTAATCGCGTGATATACTACTTAAACTATACAACACTCCATTGGTTAGTCTTTCCAAAGAATCCAATTTCGTGAAACAACTAATCAAAATAGGATCTTCTGTAGAAACCTCAAACTTCTTATTACACACAACAACCATATTGTTATACGTTATGCATCGTGTTATATAGTCCATTGTATCATACTTGTGTCTCAACAGTAAATGAGTCATTATATTGGACAAGAATTTCGACCCACTGACATTATCATCATTTATCAATTGCAGAGGCTGCTTTTTATTCTTCATTTCATCCTTCAATTTATCAACAAAGGAAACACCATCGGCATCAATATCTGACCAAGGTTTTTCGGTAATCCTGTCTAAACTTCGTAAATCCACACATATTTGATTTTGGTTTAAGTATAAATCAACGGATATTTGATCGGAAAGTAATTTCGGTTCAAAATTATCTACCAATGTTATGTTCTTGGGAAATATTAGTTGTGGATCTAACGGCAATTGCAAATTATTCTTTGCATTTTGAATTTCTTTCAATAACTTTTTAAAATTATCAACTAATTTATCATGTTCATTGTTCAAGGATTGTAGTATTTTAATTGATTCGTGAATCGAGTTCAAAGCATTGACAATCTGTTCTAATATTATAGGTTTTATTAACCGTAATCTATGCAAAACTTTGTTAAAATAATGATTCTTGATAGTTACATTCAAATCAACAACATATGGGCCATCCCTAGTGATTATGCCATTGATAGAATCCTGATTGTTATTTAATGATAGAGGAAGTTTAATCGATGGTCCTTTCTCAATGTGCTGTTTTTCATCGGGTTCTTGAGGTGAATTGTACATTAACAAGTTGCAACAAATTTGAAGTGTCTCTATGAGTTGTGGAGTATCAGGCAATATTATGTTTGTTATGTACCATTGTAATTCTTTATCATCTTGAGTCAGCTGCAATGATTTGACTATTGTCTGGAATGTCTGATCAGATAAGATCTCTGAAGTCATATATTAAAAGATTAGTGTGTGTTTGATTAGAAATGTACTGGGTGAAGAGAAAGGTATATTGATGTAAAATTACAGATGATGTAATAATAAATCTATTGATATTATTAGTCGTGTAATATGACAATATTGTCACGTGTCTGTATTATTGAGCAAGACACTACTAGCAAAAAGTTTATCATCAACAACAATAACAACAACAACCAGCCAACAACAAATTTCTTAATGGTTGTAGAAAAAAAAAACAAAAAAAAAAAAGTCATTCCTTCATATAAAGCACCTGCTGCTCTTTTTTTAGTTATTCCTTCATATTAGTTCATTCCTGTTTCCAATACATTCGGCCTTTTTTTTTGAGATCATTATTTGCAGGACTGGTGTTTACAAAATACAAATCCCCCATTATTAATCAATAAATTCTGTATTTGCAGAGTTCGTACTTCCCCCCAATCTTACAAAAAAAAACCCCCATCACCCAACAACAATGTCATCGAATGAAAGGAATTTGAATCTTTCTTCCTCAACAATCAAACCTGATGGGCAACAACAACAGCAACAGCAACAGCACCAGCAACAGCACCAGCAACAACACCAGCAACAACAACAACAAAACAGATTCAAACAAGAATCTTCTGCCTCAGATGTATACGACCCGCAAGTAGCTAGTTACCTCGCAGGTAACGATACAGCTAATCAATTCGCTCCACTTCAGCACCATCACCAGCCGCAACAACGACAACAACAACATCATCACCATCACGCGAATAATGTCAACTATTCAGCTAATGCTGCAGCTGCGGCCGCTGCTGAATTGCAACATCGTGCTGAATTACAAAGAAGACAGCAACAATTGCAACAACAAGAGTTACAACATCAAAGAGAGCAATTAAACCAATATAGACAAGCGCAGGCTCAAGCTCAAGCTAGGGCACAGGTAGAATCTTTGGTGCAACAAGAACAACAGCAATTGCAACAACAAGTTTATCAACAACAAAAACAGTTTATTTCGCAACAACAACAGCAACAACATCAACAGCAGCAACAGCAACAACAACTGTTGCACCACCGTCAAGAACAAACACAGCACACTCAACAAAGGGATGTCAATGAGCAAATCGATCCTAATGAGGAGCTTCGTTCAAGGTACATCGAGAACGAGATTGTCAAAACGTTTAGCAGCAAGCGTGACCTAGTTCAATATGTCAAGAACGAACTAGGTCCTGATGAAAGGTGTAAAATTGTGATCAATTCATCCAAACCAAAAGCAGTATATTTCCAATGTGAGAGGTCTGGATCGTTTCGAACAACGGTCAAAGACCCAAACAAGAGACAAAGAATAGCTTATACTAAGAGGAACAAGTGTGGGTACCGTCTCGTTGCAAACTTATATCCAAATGAAAAGGATCAGAAGAAGAAATTGAAAGCCGATGAAGTAGCGTTTGAAGAAGATGAGGATGGTGAAATGTGGGTATTGCGTATGATCAATCCCCAACATAATCATGCGCCCGATCCAGTTAGCAAGAAAAGAAGACAAAAGTCGTCACGTACCCTTGTTGAGAAACCCGTTAACAAACTCCATCATCACCATGGACAACAATTGAACATGCATCACGATCAGAATAGTGTTGCTGCTGCCGCTGCTGCCGCTGCCCAATTGCAACAACAAATGCAGTTACATAGCGCCATACCAACGACGCCGAATTATAGTGAGATATTGGGCCAATTGAACCATTTGCCGCAGCAACAACAACAACAACAACAACAACAGTCACAAGAACTGCAAAAACGACAACAGCAACAACAAGTGCAGCAACAGACGCATTTGTTGGATCAGCCAGATGCAGCAGTGATGGCTGCATTTGAAGCTAGTGCCGCTGCGGCCGTTGCATCGAATGAGTCGCCAAATGTCACTGCTGCTGCTGTTGCTGCATTGCAATCACAAGGATCAGGTGATGGTGAACAACGAGAAACGGGTGGGGATAATGTTGATCCGGAACTTGATGCTAATGTGGACCCTAATGTACAGGCGCACGATCATGCTATTAGAAATACGTTTAAGAGATCAGGTAGTGGGAATGGAAGCGGATTTATGTAAAAATGTTGTTTTGTTTTGTTTTGTTTTTATTTTTTATTCTAAATGTATATTATGTATAATTTAATTTTTTTCTAAAAAAGAAATTGTTTAATGTTTAAATTGTAAAATTCTAAGATTGATGCTTTATCTTTTCTATTTTCTCATAATCGAATAATGATTTCCGTAACGGCTTGATTAGTTTCAACCCTTTTTTATATACATTGTATTTATCAACTTCAAACGGAGTTTTGTCCAAGCCGTCAGAATCAAACAATATAGTCTTTTGGAAATCGTGGAAATGTGTCAATGATTTAGTTAAAAAGTATTCCTGTAGGATATTTTCATTAGTATCTAACAATTTCCAAATCTCATCGTTGGTTAAATTATTGAAATCTTTCTGGGTGTCCAAAGCTTCGCTTATATCTGATTTCTTGACCCATAAATTCAATTTCTTGACATATATCCAACCCTTATATTCTGCTGCTGTAAGACCCTTGGAATATTCAAACTTCAATCTATTTGATATTTGATTTGGGACCAACACGGGAACACCTTGTAACATTGAGAATTTCAATGGAGATATTTGATCTAATTTATAAAAATGTTTCCTTCTATCATTGAAAATGTTTTTGGAGGTAGATAAATCATCAACCAATTTGAAATTATCCTGATTTGAATATTCTTTAGGCATTTTTGCATCGGATTCACTCAAAGCTGTTATATCAATATAGATTCCAGAATCAACATCGATGAATCTTGCATCAATATGGTTTTGTTGATCAGAAATACCACGATTATGAATATACCCATTCACATCAATCAAAAATTTCCCATATCCAGATTTAGGGTTTTCAACAATCAAAGTTTGATTATAATTTTTAGTTAAATTGATCAATCCATCAATTGGCATTTGTACATCGATATCATTATCATAAGGAAACAATAATCCATTCCAATACCATGACAACAATGGACCATGCATGATCCATGTAATAATACCCTTTTCCATAGCAAATTTCGACCAGTTACGTAATAAACGGTCTAATATGGCATTTGTTCGATGGTTTAATTCTTGTTGTGACCAGTTTGGACGGGCATAATTCAATGCACCATTGAAAAATCTCCAGTCATAATGCCACCCCCATTCACGGTCTGGATTTCTTGAATCACCTGGGTCTATAGTTGCCATTTTGAAATATCTTAATTCATTAGTGTTATCATATTTGGAACATTCACGTAAACCATCCAAGTACATTTGATCATTGATAGATAATTTCTCCATACTGGTGTAGGTTTCAATTTGTGATTCAATGGATGGTGGGTGACTAAAACTTGATTGGTTTAAATTAATTATTGATTTATCTCTCATTGCTAAATAGTTCTTGTAACCGGCATCTTTGGTTGATAAATAATTTGGTAAAACCTTTTCATTTAATTTTTGCCAAATGGATAAAGGATTAAACTCAACCGTATCAGGCACTGATCTTTCATCTTCGTTTGAATCAAATGATTCATCACCATCGTTCATCTTGGTATAGTATCCTTGAGAGTACATGAATCTATCCATTAATTTACTGCTTGCTAATCTTCTTGAATTTGTTTGGTCAACTTTGAATTCAAAAGTACCACTATTTGGATCATCATCATTCCCCAAAATAATAACTTTAACTGGGTTGGGCAAATTTGTCATAATATAAGATTTAGCTTGTAATACTCTGTAATCATTGGCACAATAATGATCATGTTGAGCATGGTTATGGATGATAAAGTTGGGTAATTGAGATTTGCTTTTATACCCTTTGGATTTCATCATTTCAAATTGTCCGTCATTTTCTTCGACGTTATCACTATCATTGTTGGAACAGAAGTAAGAGACATCAGGGTTTGATTTTGTAACTCTTTGTATATCTTGACAGTTAATTCTTTGATTTGAAGGTTTTGCTAATTCAGTATTCAATACAGTCAAATCAATCCAATCGACCCAATTAAAAGGTAATTCCACAACAGGTAATTCATTCGAATTTATTTTCCCACCCACCATATAACTTTCAGTACTCATTTTTTCACTCAACTCGTTCATTTGTAAATATAATTCATTTAGATATATAGTCAAAGTAAATCGTGGATCATAAAATAATTCATTCTTGTTGATCCATGATTTTGAACTTTCAAACTTATGCAAGAAATCTTTAATAGGGAGTTGAACTTTAGGTTGGGCCAAATGGGTAGTTGTCATGTAATATTTATTTGGATGCAGTCTAATCAGATTGAACTTGTATTCCAATAATCGTTGGAATTCGATATCTTGATCGGTTGGCTGATGTTGGTGATTCTGAAGTATGATTTCATGTTCAGGTATTTTTGTTTCTACCTCCTCTTCTTGTTGATCTACATGTGTGTTTGATGTTTTGTCATTAAGGTTTATGGATTGTTTAAGTGAGGATATTATGCTCTTGTTGCTATTGTTGTCGTTTATTAAACATGTAAAATAAATCAAATTACCAACTGTCAATACAAATGCTATCAACTTGATCAACTTGAGCGATTGTTTGTTGATTGAAAGCAATAAGTTCATCTTTTTCTTTCTCTTTCTCTATATTAGTTGGATAAATTACCCCCCTTCACTTGAACGAATGAATAATAGATGGTTGAAGGTTTGAATAACAAATAAACAAAGAAAAACAGCCTTTTGTTGCAACAAGAAAAATTTTAATATATATATAGTATGTAATTGTACAAGAATAATAATACCTGGACGTGAATTAACAAATAGTCGAAATGACCACAGAACCAAACAATTGTAATAAATGTAACAAAATAAATAAGCATCAAATTTGGTTTCGTGACTTTGTTGTTTAGTTTGGTTTGCCTTATGCAAGTTAATGTACCTCTCTGCTGCTTTGCAAAAAAAAATCGTACCCGGGTTTACACCACACACTAGGCACCAACTCCCCGGCGCCGCCAATGGTACCTCTTGCAGGGCGAAGAAGAAACAAAAATAAGGCCAGACCACAATGAACCAACGGCCAAGAAAAAAGAAAGTGCATAAAAATTAAACATGAAATCTGTGCTGCAAAAGTCAAAAAGACAACAAACACATCCATACACACATACACATACACATGTATATACATATTATAAGCTGGTGTGCATGTCCAATATATCTTATTGTTCTTATGCTAAACCCCAACTAAGATAACCATCACACGAGTGCGACTGAACTTGTTGACACATTATTTTAAACAAGTGCTGAATCAATATTTATATTCTTATTTTTTTAATACCCTGAATGCATAGTCACTGAATATTATCATTACTATGAATATTATTTGATCTGGTGAACTTAAATTTCAGGATTCGTTAAAAGTTGTGCTCTTATCAGAGATCTACTTGCAACTACAACCATTAGAAGCCAAGCCAAACTATTTGTGGCACAATACCATCAACAATTTGTAGTCCTTGCTTATAGTATAGCAGATTTAATCACACGACTAAAATCGGGTTTAAAAATTTTTCTCCATTTCATAGCAATAATTTGAGAATGAGAATGGGAGAGATGCCCCGTTGCTTTTTCTTTCTTTTATGATAAATATCACAAATTCAGCTCAAAACGTTTGCAAAAAATCCTAGTCTTCTTCGGAAACTTCTTTGTATCTCTACTGTTCTATTGTTTTTTACAGAATTCGTAGTTTAATGTGAGTCGTAATAATGATAATTCAACAAAATTGGCCTCCCCCACATCTCCCTCAAGGCAACAAGAACATTCGAAAATCTTTACACAAAATTCTGGAGTTTCAATTTCCTAGGTGATACACCGATGCGGAATGTCTTATTTTGTTGGCTTCTAACCAGGCATTTCCCGATGAGTAAAACTCCTATATATCCTCTCGACAATAGAAGGGAACGCATTCCTCCATTCTATCCGGCGTTGTTTATTTCAGTAGACTTCGCACCAAAAATCTAGTTTGAAGATATAGATGCGATTGCTTCTCTTTTCATTTCTTCTCTGCATCTTTTTTATCATTGGTTTATCCAGTTTATGTAAATTCTATACTTTGGAATAGATAAATGAACTAAAGATGTTTCAGAGTTACCTATCTTGATTTTATTCCAAGTTTTCGTCTCTGCTATTGTTGCCCGCATAACTTGACTGTTTTCGTTTTGTTGTTACCAAAATTAATGCATTTAAGAATTCTGGTGTTTATGTGTAACTAGCTACTCTACTCTTATTGCTTGCAGAGTTGGGCACTACGAATAGTTTGCAATTTCTTTTTATTGTACTTGCTTTTCATGGGAACTAAAAAAAGTTGCTAAGCCATAAACTATCCAAATGGGGAGTGAGGTTCACTGTTTCCAGTTTATAACTTCTGCACGGTGTTCTATTCTCCATAGTGTGAGATTCTTCTTCTCCTGTTTAGCAATAGGGTAAAATAATATGCTTCTAGTTAGCAAATTGATTTATTAACTGAATATTATATTATTAGAACTTTTCTAGGCATTTTCCCTGATATAAGATTTAAGGTAATAATTCTTATCTCTATATATGGTGCAATTCCTTTGCCCCAGTATACTCAAATTGTGTATGTTGGGTCGATGCAAAATGTACAACACAATTCATTGGCAAGTAATGAGATATTATTTCTGCAAGAAAGAAGAAAACTCATATCACCTTTAGATAGACTTTTATTGTTTTTTTTTTTTGATTAATTGGTCATTAATTGTAGAAATTAATTCTTCGCAATACTATAGAATATTAATCCCTATAACCTTATTTATTTCTTGTGGAAGCTTGAGTGAGAATCATTGATATGGCCAATATACGACAAAAACACACTCGACCGAAATACATCTTTGGAGACGCTAATTTAAACTCATCGTCATTTAATACACCAAATCCACTCATTTATAACTAAGTTTATCCCACGCCACCCACCAGCAGGCTAGTTTACACTTTGAGTGAATTGATTGTTACAAGTTGGAAGTGAAACAATTGTATCACAGGTGCGCCACACTATTTCCTTAAACTTCTACAAAAACTGGCTACTCCAACAATAAAGAGATAGACTAATATAAAAAACACTATGAGTGAAGAAGACAAACAAGCACCGGGTTGGAAATGGTTGCGAGACTTACCGAGCAAGAAACCTCCAACGGAGTCCCCTGACCCAATCAAATTTACCATCGGTGATCAACCATACGCTCTCATTTTCCAAAGACGTAAGACCAAACATGAGATAACATTTAGAGCTCTTATGGTGAAACTGACACTCAAGGCCGAAATGATGAAATCAAAAGACATGGGTGTTTATATCGTTGAAGGTGGTGTTGACCAACTTGCTAAGTTAGCTCGGAATGAGTCCCCGTTGAAGTTTTTTGATTATATTATCGCTCGATTTGATAATGTTTATCAAGTTGAGAAATACATGGAGGAATTTCCTGATGGTAGAGACCTTGCTTTGAAATATGTATGTAAGTCTTTGGGCAGGCATATTCATGAGTGGAAACTTGGAATATTCCAAAGTTTCACAGATCCAAAGGATATTGTTGAGATCTTGTATGACAATCTTATCGCTACTTTAAGTCCACACTATAACACAGCAGTGTCTTTAAAACGCGATGAGGATGAACAAGCTCGCTTGTTATACCAAGATAGTTGTAATTCAAATTCTAATCAAGAAGCAGCAAGGTTGTTATATGAGAAGACATGTATTGATAATTTACAAAAGTTTGAAGAACTAACAAAATACTATAAAGTTTTTTTACCAGTACTCAACTTAAATCGTGGGTTTAAGAAACAAAGAGACACCATAAAAGACGTTTATAAGAAGAAATACGAAACCAATGACGAGTTCAAGAAAGTAGAGTTTGATACATGGGCTAATCAACAATGGGCCACTGATAAATATAGTTATGTGGCCAATGAATTTTCTAGCTTGATTGGGAATGATGAGTTTGAAAGGGCTGTTACCTTGTACTTTGGGAGAAAGATATAAAACTAATTTACGAATTGTTACATCTGTCGTTACAATCAAACCTTTACAAACTGCCGAAATTAGTTTAAGTGTTTAAAGGAAGGCCCTGATAGAATTAAATGGAAACTTCCTATCATCTTCTACGGGAGAGGGCTTGCTCATAGAATGATTCGTTTTTGTTGATACCTTACATCAGTGCGATCATCTTGTTCAATATATGGATAGTAGTTTATATATGTTTTGCGATTAGTATTTTTCGAATTTAAATAATTTCTCACAATTTAAAAAGCTACTTAACCATCTGAAATAGGAAAACAACCCCATCTCTTTATGTGATATTTCTACGACAACACAATAGCTGAACCATAAATAATTTATCTAAATATCTTCTAAATTCCAGTACTCTGGATAATTCCACTATTGATGACTTTGTAACATGTTGTCAGGTCTGGTCATTTTCTTGTTGCAAAAAACCACTTGAGACAAGGATAGCAATCTTATGAGGTAGTGCATACGACCATTACAATGATGTCAACGCCAAGCTTCTTACAACAACGTGGTTTCATCAACCACCCCATTTGCTCTTTCCGTAGTTGCTATATTGTACCGCCTGTGCCTTCTTCGACAAAATGTACAAGGATAAACTAGTAAATGAAGGGCTATTCCGATTCTCTCACGGATCAACTGTAGGAAAGTTTCCAACAAGATGCACCATAGGTTTTCAACACCATATTTACCCACCCCCTCCCCCTTATAATCATGTTCTAAAATATTTAGATTGAAATGATCTTTTTAACAAACAGATTGGGTAAATACCGCAAAACTTTGTTCATGAAGTGATCACAGCCTTCCAATTGTAATTGACAAGCTTTTTGTCTGCAAAATGCAATTGGTAGTGCGAATGTCTCAAATCTGACTCATATAAATTGATGGGCCAATTCCGATTTTTTTTTTTTCACATCTTTTCTTAGTAGCAATCAACCATGCCTAAACAATTAACTATAGTTGTCAAACTAGGAACTTCATCTCTTGTAGATGAAGTCACTAGAGAACCAAGGATAGCAAATATGTCCCTCATTGTTGAAACCATTGTTAAATTGCGTCGACAGGGACACAAGATAGTAGTTGTGTCTTCTGGGGCCATTGCTTTTGGAATGAAACGAGTAGGGTTGGACGCAAAACCGAGCAGATTAGCAGCTGTACAAGCATTAGCATCGATAGGACAAGGAAGACTAATTGGATTATTTGATGATTTGTTCAGACAAATGGATCAAGCAATAGCTCAGATTTTAATCACAAGAAATGATATCATGGATTTCACTCAATACAAAAACGCACAAAACACCTTGAATGAGTTGTTGGATATGGGGATCATTCCTATAGTCAATGAAAATGATACATTATCTGTTTCTGAAATTAAATTTGGGGATAATGATACGTTGTCAGCAATTACAGCAGGGCTCATTCATGCTGACTACTTGTTCCTAATGACCGATGTCGAGTGCTTATACACCGACAATCCACGAACAAATCCAGACGCTGAACCCATTCTAGTTGTTGATAAGATTGAAGAATTGAACGTGATTACTGAAACTGAAACTGGCGCAGGCTCTCAGGTCGGCACAGGAGGAATGACAACCAAATTGATTGCCGCAGAGTTGGCAACAAATGCCGGAGTGACAACTATCGTCACCTTGTCCAGTCAGCCTTTCTACATTCTAGATATCGTGTCACATATACAAGCACATGTGGATGTGATGTCCGTGGATGACCAACGCGAGGCTTTAAAAGCTGACATCAAAGATGGAAAGATTCCGTTGCATACAAGATTCCTAAGCTTACCTCAAAGTACCCAAATAAAGTCCGACAGAAGATTCTGGTTGTTGCACGGACTAAAGACAAAGGGTGCTTTGATAATTGATCAAGGGTGTTTCCAGGCCTTGACAAGAAGTAACCGTGCGGGCTTATTGCCAGTAGGGATTTTGCACGTTGTGGGACAATTTCATGAAAGTGAATGTGTGTCCATTAAAGTGGTCCCTGATAAGAATGGTGATTTAGAAGATGCGGTGGAAGTTGGCCATTGTCGTGTCAATTATCTGTCTCTGGAAATCAGATTAATACAGGGCCAACAAAGCAATCAAATAGATTCTATTTTGGGATATGCCGATAGTGAATATGTGGCACATAGAGACAATTTGGCCTTCCCTCCGGTGATGCCACCATCAACAGAATCGTTAATAATAGATAGTTTATAGAGTAGACTGCATATAGTGCTTCGTATAAAACTATACCAACAACCAAAAAAAAAAAATAAAAATAAAGTTCATGAAAATCAAACGAAATTAACCGACACCTCTCCCCACCTTTGCCCAAAAGTCCAACATGGCAATTGAAAATGATTTGGACAAAATCGACTACCGAATATCTCCGGTTTTGACTGTACTGTTGGAAGAAAATGAGACAATCACATCAATAGCGACTCACCAAAATAATTTTTACGTAGGAACTTCTTCTGGTCAACTCATGCATTTTCACCGATTTGAAGACACTACTGAATATATCCCAATTACCACGCTCGAAGCAAGCTCTCATCCTATACAAAAAATACTATGTCTACCGCGAATTCAAAGGCTACTACTACTATCGAACAATATTACACAAGCGTATGTGTTGCCAGAGCTTTCACCGTGCCACATGAAAAAGATGAAAGGAATCTCGAATTTGCATCTTTTGGAGAATGGAGACATACTTGTATTATGGCCAGCGAAAATTCGGATAATCAAAATACAGGATGATAGTATCAGTATAGCAAGAGAACTCAATTATCTGGGAGGTGTGGTTGGCTGTTCGCATAAAGATAGCCATTTCATTGTTGTGGCAAACGACGAGAGTTACGATATTATAGATCTAGACAATAATAGAAAAGTCCCATTATTCAACTATAAGACTGATGAACGAAATATCAACCCCTTGATAGTACTGTTTGAAAAAGAATACTTGTTAACAGTTCTGTCAGATCAGAATACTTCAATGGCAATGTTCATCAATAGTGCTGGGGATGTCACCAGAGGGACATTGACATGGGTGAATCAAGGATACCCAAGTGGTGGAATTGCAATTGAATCTTCCTATGTGTTTTCAGCGTTTGAAAATAAGCTATGTGTGTCCTCTTTAGACTCGTTAGAACTGGTGATTGAGACAGAAACCAAAGGCTTCAAAATCGTCAGTCATTTGCTGGTGACTGTCGAAGATGAATCAGTTAGACAGTTAATAGACACTAAAACGTATGCAACAGAATTGCATGTGTTGTTGTATGATGGGAAAGAAATATTTGGATTACATAAAATAGCAAGGCTAGTTCAATTACAACGGCAATTCACGGATGCATTTGAAAATAACAGTTTGGCAACATTCGTAGTTGATCCTAAAGAATATTCTGGGGTTGTTAAAAAATATGTTTATTATTTAATGTTTTTAGCATCAGTTGCTGTCAAAAACGATGAGGAATCGTTCAAGATATTAAACATATCCGAGAATGGTGACTTTGTTATTCTGCCCGAATTTGCATTTTATATACTTGGAGATAGCAGCATAAAGTGTAGCACATTCACTGGTTTGAAACATATACTTGAAAAATGGGATTTTTTGGAAAATAAGGAGTTGCTCGTCAGATACATCAAAAATTTGCCAAAAGAGACGTTAACCATGGATTTAAGATCTTACTTTTACAATGAGTGTCTGGAAGATGAAGCCCTTGAATTTATTAAAAGTGATGAATGGAATAATTATGACGATAGCAAACCAATAATTGAATTGCTTTCCAAAAGTAAAAGATTGAAGTGTGCTTCTGAGATATTCAAAAGGATTTCACCTGATGGGATTCGTGATTATAACACTTTTTTAAATGAGCACATTTTGGAAGGTATGATGGATGATGCTGCTGATCTAGTATTGTCGGGAAATCTAGATGAAAACGAGTACAGTAAAACCTTAATTAATATCTTAAAGCATGACAAACCTAGGGGGATGCAAATGTTGAAAAAAGGATCTAAGAAATATCAAGATATCAATCAAACTATAATGAAAGATTTATCCACCAAAGATGATAAAGGGTTTTCGTTGCTTCGAATAGAACTTATGGAAGCTTCATACAAGGAGACTCCGAATTTGCAGGGTCCTCTATTAGATCTAATACATCAAACAATGCAAATGTTTGACGTAAAAAATGAGTTTGAATTACTTGGAAAAGAGTTTAAACAACTAAACTCATTGGATAAAGACAGGTGGCCCAAAATATCATGGTTGGACTTCTTATCCATAAGTGGGAAGTCAAAAGATTTGCAAACATTTGTTGAACTATACTTGAAATCCTTTGAACTAACTTTGAACATACCAATACCAGGTGATGATGAAATTTTTGCATACCATAGACTTTTCCATACCCAGCATATTGAGTCTTTATTAGAATTTGGCGATTATTCAACCGCTGAGAACTTGGCTACAGGAAAAAACTCATTGCCAAAGAAAACTTTCTACGATAAATTTGATTATACCCCACCAAATGCTGATATTAACAAACTAATACAGATTCAAAAGTTTTATTTATCGAAATACAACTCAGGGGAGTCTGTTGAACCCGCAATTAAACATTTTGCAGAAACTTATTTTAAATTAATCCCAGTTTTGAAACTTCTTGAGTTGATCCCAGAATCGTTCCCCTTGGCATATTTGGTCGATTATTTCCGTAAGGCAATAACGGACCAAAATCAAATTTATAGAGACGGTACAATAAAAAAATCTATATCTAAATCAGACGCATCACGTACAAAAAGACTATCTAAAGATTTTCTAGATGTATCCCAATAGCAACATTATATAGTCAAATAAAATACCGGACCAAAAGATAAATCCAGTACCAATATTAGATGTAAATGCAGACCAGCAACTCTTTGGGTCATCCAAGTCTACTTTATTGATGCGGTTGTACAATCTTGCAATTGCTAATGCACCTGCAACATAGAACCCCGGTCCCATTGAGTTCATAAACCCGGCAAACGTGTACAATCCAGCTTGTGCAGCAGTTAACCCTCTCAAAATAGGCTTTGTCTTGTCACCCCAAGCCAAAGCTGTGGATCTAATTCCAGCTTTGATATCAAATTTTTTATCCTGATGTGCATAGATCGTATCGTATGTAATACCCCAAACCCAATTTGAAAGAAATAATGGCACGGCCACCAACAAATTTAAAGGTGCACCTACAGCAGGGAATCCCAAAAGACAACCCCAGCTAAAACAAAGCGAGAACATTGCTTGTGGATAATATGTAAATCTCTTGAATAAAGGGTATGCTGCAACAAATGGCAATGACAAGGCACCCAAGTAAAAACATTCAAATGGTAGGCTCAAGAGAACAGCCAAACCTGCAAAACATTGCACACCCAACCACGCTACTGCTTGTGGCACAGAAACCCTTCCACTGGCTATTGGTCTTTCCATTGTTCGGGCAACTTGGTTATCTAAATTTCTGTCCAATATATCGTTGATTGTGCATCCGGCCCCTCTCATAATCAACGCACCTACTGAGAACAATCCAATAGCTTTGGCTGTAACCCAAAATGGTGCAGCGATTGAATATGATGCCATGGTTATACCCCAGTAACAAGGAAGTAATAGCAACCAAGTTCCAACTGGTTTTTCCAATCGCATCAACTCCAAGTATGGAATCCATTTTCTTGGGAAATTCTTCAACCACCCCAAACCGGCTTCCCTGGCAAGGTGAGCTGCTTCTAACTCGGTTGCTGAAAACTTTGATCTTGCAAGTTCCAATTGAGTAGGAGTATGTGGTACATTTCTGATGACACTAGTTTGTGTGAAACTCCTTTTTAGTACTTGAAGCAATGGACGTTGGGTTACACGTCTGAAAAGGGTATGACTGTACATGTTGGATGAATGAAAATAAAAAAAATAGACAGAAAAAGCAAACACAACAGTTATTAAACTTTTTTTTGTCGTTTGCCGATTCTATTCGCTCTCGTTCCACTAGAGGCATCAGATGGCGGACCACACTCTTATGACGACTCCAATGCTGGATCATACTCTTCGTATTCCTCATCATTATTCTGAACCAATCTTTCTCTTATAACTTTATGTCCATCGATCAATGTTTTCAAATTCATCAATTCATCCAGCACAGTCTGTTGTGGTTCCTTGAACGTGAAGATTTGTCTGCACATTGGGCAAAGTCCTTTCGATGTTTCCTGCTCTAACCATTTCAATATACAATGTAAATGAAAGTTATGAGTGCATCCCGATCCTAAAACTATGGGACATTCATCACCTGGGTATTTACAGTTTGGACACGTTCCATCAAAAGAGACTCGGCAGATTCCGCACAATTCATCGACGTAACCAGAATCACTGCCCATTGATGTTAAATCCCAGTGCCATGTTGAGTATCCCTTCCATTCAAGTATCTTAACTTTCATAATAAATGTTGATGTATCGCTTGTCGAGTTGTATATATAAACATTTATTTTTATTTGGCTTGATTTCAAATCTTGTTGTGCAAATTTGATGTTTTGATCGCGACACGAAAAAAAAAATAATACTAACATTTGAACAACCAAGCTACCACAACCAGTATTAGGAGTCAGTATAACCACTTTGTAGGGGGTGTGTCCTATATAAATATGACTATTCTATCTACTCCTTTACAAAAAAAAATAAACACTTAGCGAGATTCGTCTTTACTTAGTCAAGCAACTATTACAGTAGTGTTACCTTTTTTATTTTTGGTTCATTTTTGCAACCAAGTTTAAGCAAATTGTAATTAATATACACTATCATTAATGTTTGCTGATCTACAATATTTTATGATATCAAAAAACTCATTAAATTTTAGAATCACTCTCTAGAAAAATCCATTTCTACTGGTTGTACGTATTCTATATAGGAGGCAAACTCTTTCGACAAACTGGACACTGTAACTTGTACCTCATCCAGTTTTCTAAACACTCGGTATGAAAAATATGATGACAAGGCGTGATCATAAACCCTTTAATATCGGTCTTCCTTATTGCTTCTTCCTTACTTTCTTCTTTCATGAGGATTGGCAAATCGACATCGGTCATACATATAGGACACATACACTGGCATTCAACAACATCTTTGTCACTTTGTTGCGCTGCTGTGGTCTTCAAATTGGCTAGTAACTCACTAGAAAATCCCTCTTGCAAATCCTTCACCGAAAGCAATCGTTGATATTCATACGCCTTTGGTAACCATTTTTCGTTAATCCAAAATCTAGGGCCAAGCTCGTTCTGTAACACCAACAACAATATCTGCAATACCATCAATATAGTAACAACAATACACAACACTGGGTCGTATCGGTGTCTCAAGGGGTTGCTCTTAACCAACGCAAAATAGTATATTGGCAAAAGTCTAACAACACTAGTTCCAATTACAAATTCCCAAGTAAAAGATTTCCTTCTATTCTTCAATGTGTTTCTAAAAAACTGTGGCAACCAATATAAATTGATCAAAATCAAACAAACGTACTCAAACACCTTTCGATATTGAGATCTCCATTGTAACGATGAGAAAATAATAAACATTGAAACAATGGTGATGAAAAAGCCACTGGCAAATATTGAATTGCTGTATGAAGTCTCTTGCCATGCTTGGTTCGGCACAGTGTCCGTTTGCTGTGGCTGCGGTTGCGGAGTATTTGCAATTGGTAATATCGGTCCTTCATTTGGAACTTCTTCATTGGATGCCGGCACTCCTTCAACATTCGCACCTCGTAATATCTCCCACCAAGTAGTACCTCTCTCATTTGCCTGGGTTGTCAAAACACTAACCATGAACCTCATCTCAAACACACCACACAGAATAAACGCTATTGTAGCAATGCACGCGAGAATAAGATAAAGATCAGCTGCAATTGTAGAGAGTAATAATGTCATTATTGCTAACAATGAGTCCTGGTACCCAAGAAGAAACAATGTCTTGCTAGATATAAGAGACAATTGTCCAGGTGTTCTTGCACTATCAATCTGTCTCAAAATCAATATCAATTGAATTATGACTAGCACTAATATTCCAGTCAATACGTGTCGTATCTGAGTTCGAGTGACCTCGCTTCTGTTACCTGCAAAGTTGCTACCCGTTTTCTGCATCAACACAATTCCACAATCTGGCGAATACAATAAATAGTCTTGAACAACAATTTCTGGAATTCGCTTAGGCAACGGTCTGCCTGTAGGGTTTCTCAATTCATCGTCAATTTCACGCAACTCTTCATGTGTGAAATTGGTCTTGGCTAACTGGAGATATGCAATATATTCACATTGCTCGTGAGCCTTCACAATTGCGTAGTTCATATCTTCCAAGGTAGGATCATCTTTTCTAGTAGCGTTATTATGCTGGCCCATCAATATTTTCGCAGTTTCAAAGTTCTTTTCGTTCATTACCAAATGACTCAACCCATAATTTCCGTAGAACTTTGCTGAATTGGTTACAGCAACTAAAGACCCAGTATCTTGATAATAAACCCCTTTCAATTCCAATGTATGGTCTTCAATCTCAGGGTAGTCTTTAATATCCATTTCAATTGTCGCCAAAATTGCATTGTCAATCTTGTTATCGCCCACAAATTTTGAATACTGCTGCTCGTTAAAATTGTATTGTTTTCCTTTAATGGCCAAAGATACAACTCCGTTGTCAGTTGTTATGTTCCCGGTCTTATCTATTGGTTTTTTAAAATACTCATGATTATCTTCAGTGGGTTCCTCGCTTGAAAATGAGTTATCCCGTGACTTGTAATACTCTTTTAAATACTTTGGGATCTTTAATTTAGAAGGCGAAATTTTTGCCTCCATCTTCGAAAATTGACCATCGGCTCTACCAGAAATATTCAACAAATATGCTCTATCATTCACCACGCTGGTGCCCCAGAAGCCACGTACTGTATCACTAACTTCGTCAGGTAATATCGAATATTTTTGATTTTCGTCCCATGGATGTGCTGAATCATAGTCATGGATTGGCCAGTCCTGGGCACTTTTTCCTTCAAGGTAGTCATCATAGGATAATTGAAATCCAGTGATATTTCCATAGCCTGTCTTGTACGTTGAATTTTGTAGTATTAACAGGGCGTTATTGGTCAGTTGTTGATATGTTTGTAATGTTTGTCTATCCTTGTCTGAATGTGGCTGTTCATTGCCAGAAGGTAGTGACAAGAATATGAACATTACTATGAAAAACAAAAGCGTTTGTCTATCGATTGCCATTGTTAATTAGTGTTTGATAACTGATTTGATTGCTGGTTCTTTCCGAAACCTCCTGATCTCCATAAAACCAGTTTCACTATATTTATGGATTTCAGTTTTTAAAGGCAAAAAAAAAAGGAGCAATCATTTTTCCGATTTGGTGGATTTTTTTTATCTCTCTAATTGAAAAGAACAACGCCCACCTTGCTCAATCTTTCAGAATCTAACTAATAATTGTCACGACGAATTTTTCATTCGGGAAAGCAAGGGAGATGCGTTGGAATGATTGGCTCTGAATACGACCCGTTTACGGCTGTTTGTGAAGAAATCAATCCAGTTGAAGACGTTACAAGAGACTGGTGAGAATGAAATGGCCAAAACTAGTGAGAATATTTAGCTCATGGGGAATTATTATTTATATTAAGAATAATAGTAATTTTGTATGATATTCTAGGGCTTAAAGTGAACGTTATTACTTTGTAGGACTGTCCAATTTGTTGATCAAAATCGTCGTTGAAATAGGTGTTCAATTTGTCCTCTGTATCACAAAGTTTTACATGATCATAGTGCTTCAGATTCGAAAGAAATGAAGTACGTCCCTGTAGCCTAGATGGCTACTTCCGACATGATAAATTATGACAGCAAAAGCAGTGCATATGAATAAATAGACAAGTTATGCACATGTTTGTCATCCCCCCACACTAACTGAGGTTGAAACTGCGTTACAAACTTCACTCTTGACGGTCGGCAAGTTCAAACGATTAATTTCTATTCTCAAAAAGACGACGAATTAAAGTCATTTTGCATCACAAACACCGCAACCAGACATCTGTTGTCTTGCGATTGCTAGTGAAAAAACAAAAGGTACTCTTAGAAGCCAACAGCAAATGTTTTGTGATGAATCGTTTAAAAGTCCCTTTTGTTTTTTCCTTGTTTCTTTTTTAGGAGCGCAGTTTCCTCCAAAGTATCTGGGAACCACAACAACAACATCATCAACGTCAACCACACCAAAACCCACCCACACACTATCAAGTGGCAACAACTTGAGCTTTGTTTTTCTTGTTTAATTTAACCGCAGAAGCCATTTGGTGTGCTAAAAGGTCACGGATTATAACACTTCTTTGTCTGCTTCACTTACAAATGTTTTCGGAATGTATTGGTTGCTTTAAAAAAAGATTGAATGATGAACTTGATGATGATAGGAACAATGTGTTGTGTCCCATTTGCAGAGTTTCAAGGTACTATCATTACTTCCATAAGAAGCTTTTAATTAATAATGCGGATTTAAACGAATTTTTAAGAGGTAAATTTGCATTGCACACTAAAATATATGCCTTGAAACAATTGACTACTACTCACCGAGAGAAAGATTTAAAATTTTTGAGACAAATCTTATTGGAAGATGATTATCTATATCCGATGTTCAAGAATGGGAATGTTACGAAGCAACGATGTCTTCGGGAACTTGAAAAACTAAAAGATCAACAAGAGCGGAATGATAGTAGAATGGCAGTCGATGAATCATGTCTTGTGACACCTGAAGGACGTTCACCATCAGGCAAACAAGTGTCATTTCGAACACCGGCTTACAAGGTTTCCAAAGGTGCTCGTGAAAGAAGACCCAGAAAGAAAACAAGAGCGATGCAGTTGAACAGATCATGACAAAAAGGTTTGGGGACAAATGGGCAAGATTGTTTGAAATTTTAGTAAAGCACATGGATTCAGAGTCCTTGCTATTTCTAAGAAAAACCTCAGATACCTAACCAATATCTAGAGTGGTTAATCGTGAGTTCCTCATTTTATGTATCAATGCCCAAGTCGCATTCTAGTGGAGACTTAATGTTCCAAGTAGTTTGTCTGATTAGCTTGAATACGTTAGCAATACTAAACGCTCCAGGGTAATCGGTGCTTATATTTTGTTCTGATCTATGCCAGTATTGCTGCATATTTATTAAGCTGCCTATTAGGAGGGGCCTTAAGGTAAGCTACAATGTGTTGTTTGTTTGTTGCATACAATAATATAAAAGACGGGTAAACGCCGCCTAATCTGAAAAATCACTAGCATGTCCTTAATTTTGTATTATCATATATATATATATATCTAATTCATCTAATTGATCAACTTCTCACCGTTCCCCCCTACCTTCTTCTCTATAAAGATTCAGCAATCAAGTTTGCCAAGATTTCTAAATACTTTTGGTCAATCTCATCAAAACCATTTAAATCCAAACAATCCAAATCAATAACGCCTTTGACTTTACCGTCTTTAATAATAGGAACAACAACCTCACTTTGTGTCTCTCCATCACATGCAATATGTCCACCAAATTCCAGCACGTTGGGTACAAGTTGAGTTTTTTGCGACGAAGCAGCAGTCCCACATACACCTTTCCCAAATTGTATAATCTGACAAGCTACTTTACCCTGGAATGGACCCAAGACCAATTCATTGTCGTTTTCTGTTAAATAAAATCCTGTCCAGTTGACGTTTATGTTCAATGAATGGTAGCCGTGCCATAACAATGATGCACAGTTAGAGAGGTTGGAGACCCAGTTATTTGTTTGTAAGGCTTTATATGAGTCTATTATATGCTGAAGAGTTTCATGTTTCGACAATTCTCCAGGTTTGAGATTCGAATAATCCGCATGTACCATAGTTGAAAGATTATACTGATAATTAAGAAGATGTTGGAATTGTTTGGAATTATTTGAAAATTTTGCAAAAAAAATTCGAAAAAAAATATTTAGAGTTTAGAAGTTCGATTGCTTGGTCATTGCGAATTGTGGCTCGTTTGTATAATTGTTAACAAACGAGAAAACTATTGGAGGTGTGATTATTTATAGTCTTTTTTAAAAATAATGGGTTTAATGATAGTTCTACAAATTAATGATAATGGTATTTATTTATTTGAAAATATGCTTCAGCATTTGACCATGCTATCACGTGACCGGTCACACGAGTTAACCCGTTTTGGTATTGATTCCCCTCTCTACTGCTACCTTTTTTTTTTGTTCACTCTCTCTCTTTAGTCACTGTCGACAAACAACCCCCTTATCTCTCTCTCAATCTTTATCTAAATCACATACAATACTTGAGAAGATTTCTTCTTCTTCTCCTTCTTGCTTGTTGCCATGAAATTTTCAATTCATCCATGGAATCATTTCAACAGTTTTTACAATCAAGGGGAGTTAGAAGAACCCGGAAACAGCATCGTCTACTGACTGATTCCATCCGCAGCCGGGCGACGAGTGATGGAAACATTCGTATCAACACAATTATGAGTAACATCAGAAACGAAAATGAGGTCACCTTATCTCCTGAATCCGATGAAGAGGTGCTTATAGTGGAAGATGAGCCATTGGGTATAATACAAATTAATAATGATATTGACGACGACTTTGATAGTTTTTATGATACCAGAAGAGAGAGTTTTGGTGGTAGTAATAACATAATCCACGAGAATCCCAGTTTTGAACTTGACAAATCATTTGAATATATTTTAGGACTGCCAAATAACACACCAATTAACAATGATCCGATGTTTGATTCAGCTGATAGATTCGTATTTAAAATCCCTTCAAAACATTTTGTAGATGTTAATTATAATATTATTGATAATTCAGATTTTTCTAAAATACTTTATAAATCACCATCAGACAAATTTGTTAATTCTTTGAATTTGAAACATTTTGGTATCAAGAAATTATTTGCAGACGATTTCCGTAAATTCAAAAACAATTTATCAGGAATAATTTCTGATAAGGATGGGATAAATGAATATTTTGTGCTTGGTTTAAATTCCGAAGTAATAGTGTTTGGTTTTGATGGATTAACTAATCTACCTTCAAAGCAGATACTTCGATTAGATACGCGACCATCATATACTTCCAGCACCGACCGGTTGATTTCAACCTGGCCGTATTTCCCGCACACAATAAATTATATCAAAGTGGGCCAATTCAATGGAAAACAAGTGTTGGGTGCTTGTTCAGATGATGGTACATTGTTTTTATGGTATAGCGAAACAATAACCAGTTTAGCCAAAAAATTCGAGAGTTTAAAAAAACAACATCATGACGAAGCAGACGACTTTCACAGAGCTACAACATCGGCAAGTACATCAAGCACCACCACTGTTGTGAAACCCGATTTTAGAATTAAAATGGAGGCATCATTATGGGGGTTGGATTTCAAGTCTTGTAATGGACATAATATAATTGCAGCATCTGATAATTCCCAAAGTGTTGTTTTATTGTATTACCATCCAGTTGATGAAAGGTTTTACCACGTTAAATCTCATCAAATTTTGCACAATATTCCTGATCTCTCCATTGTTTCATATTCCCAAGAGGAACAACAACATAGTGTACAAGTTTCTTGTGTTTCCATTTCTGGGGAAATTATAATCTTTCAATTTAAATTTACGATATCTGACGGTCCCTTGGATAAAGACGAATTCGAATATTTCAAAAAGGAACCATATTACTATGTGGACCCCACCATGGAACAGTTAGAAAATAGGAATGGCACGGAGCCTCATGAATTATCATTACTCAAGCTGAAGAAATTTAAACGGGTAGATTTTACAGAACCACTATGTACCTCTAGAGTAGTATTGAGTGAAGATTGCTGGACAGTCAAACCGATGAACTCTAAGTGGTTTCTCCCTGTCGGTTCATTAGGAGATGTCTTTGGCGATAGCAACATTAACGAACAACGAGAATTAGATCGAATAAATCATGAATCACGGTTATTAAATACGTCGAGCGGGAAATTTCAGTATTTTCAAAGTAAAACTGTCAGTTTTGAACCGCAATCAAATGACGGTTATTCCAATAACGACGATAACAATAATACCACCAGCAGCAACTGTAAACCTACTACAGTTGATGACGAATATAGAAGAATTCACAAAGAGTTAACCAACCCGTCATCTACAAATGAGTTTCTTCTAGTATCCACTGCTAAAAAATTGGCTATGTTTAGGTTCTCGTCACTTTTTTGCAACTGTTCTACCCAAAGAATATTCGACTTACCAATACCTTTTAATGAAGAAAGTAAATTCACTAACAGGATTTCCATTAGTGTAGCAATCCCTGAACTACTGTGCTTAATTGCTGTGACCCAACAAGGGTTAGTCACCATAATGAGACTATGTACTTATAACGGGGTATATGGGATGCGTCAAGAACATATTTTCCCCAATGCATTATCCTTGTCTCTTGGGTACCATGGTTACAGGACAATTATTGGTTTAAGTGTAAGGAAAAGAACTTTGAGTAGTCCATGCTATAATTTATATATTACGTATAATGATGGGCTAATACTTGGATATCAAGTCTCACTTTAATAAACGATCCATCTTAATGAATGCATGGCCTATCTGTTCTATATAGGTATGATGGTTAAACCACTGGCAAAGTTGAAGTCGTGCACCTTTACTAAAAATATACATAGGAAGAATGTTATTAAAGAAATAATGTCCTGTATATAGTACTATCGCATACACACTGTTTTTGTTCTCCTTGCTCAAATAAATAGAAAAACTCAACAAATTTCAACTACCAGCATTCAATTCACCATCCAACTGTATCAGTACAGATCAACATTCAGATAATTCTTGGAAATTGGCGATATTTCATTTATTTTTATCATGTCACGTAGATCAGGCAGAAGAGGATACAATTCAGATTCCACCAGCACAACCCAGCACATTGGGGAAGAGGATAACATTATTGACGAGGAAGAAGATTTAGTGGATGAAGGAGACGAAGATGAAGTCACACGTTGCATTTGCGGAAAAGATGAGTTGACAAATAATCTAATCAACCCGGAACTAGCAACATTTTTGAAGAAGAACTACAAAGTAGAAATAAGTCAAGGACTATTCATTCAATGTGAAAAATGTTCTGTTTGGCAACACGGGTATTGTGTAGGGTTATTTGAGAGTCATGATGTACCAGATAAATACTGGTGCGAGTTATGTAAGCCGGAATTGCATATTTCTGTTAGCTTTGATGGATATTCGAGAAGAACTTTGTACAAGCCAGTCAATGATAAACGGAAGAAACTTGAGCAAATGACTTTTAATCACGACACAAATAACAATTCTAAGAAAAGAACAAAAAGTGAACGTACCGATAGCAAAGACAAATCTACAAATAATCCAAAGGACAAGCGTAAGGAACGCAGGTATCATCACCACCATCACCATCTTCATCACGGAGTCGAAGAGGATGAGGAATATGATGAACAACTAAAAAGAGCATTGAGGGAAAGTGCCCGAGAATCGGGTGTAAAGTTAAGTGAATCTGAGACAAATGAAAAGAGCAACGATGGGACAATCAAAAGCGAAGATAGCAAGAATGGCGACAGAAGCAACAAAGAAACGCCGAAACTGTTGTCCTCTAGAAAGAAAGAACCGACTAAAAAGGAACCTGAAAATAATGAATCGAACAGCATCAAAGCCGAGGTTCAAGACAATCATGCAAGTGGATCAGAAAGAAATGAAAACTCTGAACAGGAGTCAACATTGGGTAGTGAGGAATCAAGGATTAAGAAAAGGGGATTTGGAGGCGCTAGTGCCAAAGCTGCTAAGAAAAGAAAAAGTACTCCTCCTCAGCAAGCTACATCAGCTAAGAATAGTAAGAAATCAGACGATTCTTTAGATGAAGGTACCATTACCGCACTTAATAAAGAAGAGTTAATTCAACAACCGTCCAAACCTCGATACGTCAATAACAAATCGTCGATCGCTGAATTGCGAAAGAGAACGGTTGCAATTTTGGAATGGATTGGACGATCACAGTTGGAACTTCTGGAAGAGAAACATCAAAAGTTGGAATTGTTCTCATTTATTGGGGATGAAGACGAGAATAATAACGAGAGAGAGAAAGCGCATGCAGATACAGTAGCATTGAAAGCTACCTTTGATGAAAATTTACTACTAATGGAACAACTCACGGAGAGAATTTTAGCATGGCAAGATAGGTTCGGTGAATACGCTGTGTAGGACGAATAATAGAAAACAAGAAGAAAGTAAAAAAAAAAAAAAAATTCATATATTTAATTACTTATAAAATTTCACGCAACTGGGTTTGTCTATCTAGTTCTTGACTTCCAGATTCTTCGTTATTCTTGGTCACCAAAGCACCTAATCTCTGTAACCACATTTCACTATTCAATATTCTGTCACCCCCAATAATCAAGTTGATCCGTTTGTTACTTGCAGACAACTCGTAAATCAAGCGACTTTCTTCATATGTTATTCCACCTTTGATGTAAATAATTATGTCCTGCACTGGCTCTTCAAGTACATTCACTCCATATTGTTGTTTTACTTTATCTGGAACTAAAGTTGATAACCCTAATACACTTTGCTGCTGTTGCTGTGGATTGATCAACTCCGCTAAAACCTCATTTAATCTTGGGGTATACTGCAAGTATATATTATCTGATGCGGTATGGGAAGAATTGTTTCTGTTAAATAAGTTATTGATGTCGATCTTCTTGTTGGCAAAGATGTTTGTCAAGCCCTGATTTTGGTTTTGTAAGCCTTTCTTGCTCAACATCATACTTGAACCGAACAATGTTTTGAATCGTTTTATTAACTGTATCTGCGTAGCAGTGGGTGCGGGTTGTGTGAGATCCGGATTGTTCAATTTTTGCAAGAATAAAGACAAGTCACTTGCATTGTTGAATCTGAAACCATAAAGCAAGACAAGCTTGATTTTGTTGACAGTGGAGATTCTTTTATTGCTTGCGTTATCCAAGATTTCCAAAATACTAGCTCTCAAGTTCTCCTGGTTATCCAATTCACAAGCGATTGTTTGTTGTAACTCACCAATTTCCCATAAATTCTGCACGGATAACTGTTTATCGATTTCACTAATCAAATTCAAATGCGTCAACACATTCGTGGAGAACTTTTTAAACTCTGGGAACTTGGTCAAGATTTTCTTTAACTCAGACAAATTAGATGTTTTCAAATTTTCGATGGATGATTGTTTGGTTTCAGCTTTATATTTTTCCACGTACTTTTGAAATTTTTCTGTCAAATCACCATAATTCAAATACATAGAATCTTTATAAAACGAATCATTTTCATCTGAGAGAATGATTGGCGAGTTTTCATCTGATAATTTCACAACGTTCTTCTCAATGGTGAGGAACTCATGAATCATAGATTGGTAAGTCCAGGGGTTTATCAACGGAGTGATTGGATCATTCTTACGATCCAATAATAGCAACAATGGAGGTGAGTCGGAATGACGATTTAAATCATCAAACAAGTTGTTGTTCGAGTTAGAATTTATCTGATACAAAATCTCCGAACTCAATCTTTTTAAATCAATGGAATTCGTTTCGTACTTTATAATCGGGTTTCTCTTCAAAGCCAAAAGTAGACTGATCAATTTTTCACTTTCCAGTAATACCGGATTCACTTCAGTAGTCAGGATACTGCAATCAATTACATATAAATTATTATTCACAATTTGGTAATCTTGGAATACTTCCACCACTTTGTTGATAACTTCATATTCGTCAGCTTCAGCAATCAGTTCCAACTGGTTTTTATTGATGGCATTATTCAAAAATAATTCGTAAAGCCCATAATGTGGGTTATGTAATTCCTGACACAAGTACCCGACTGATTCTTGACACGGCTTTATATAAACAATGCAATCTAGATGTTTCATTGAGGCCAATTGTTGGTAGTTTTGTACAAGCTCAATCAATATAATGTCGTTTGCTAATAGCTCCGATTGGGTGTAGCACATAGATATAATAGGAGTAGTATATTTGTCTAGTAACAATACTCTTGGCTTGATTTTGGATGTGCCATTGTTATTTGAATCCTTGTGAGAAAGAAATAACTTGCTAAAATACACTTGCTTGACATTTGATAAACTTAGTGACATTTTTGAATACGATTTCAGCAAGCTTATTTTAAAGGTTGATAGATTTAATCGATAGTTCCAACTGATGAGTAAAAACTTGCTTATTTGCTGCTTGCAGGGTCCCGTGTCTATTAATGTCAATTGACAAACACACAGTTGGTGGTAGTTTTCTGTGTTGTCAATCTTTTCCCTTGAGGTCGTGCTAAATGGCTAATACTTTCCCTTACAATCACGTGATCGATTGCATACGTAGACACAGTTTACTTGGAAAAGGAGGCAAATGGAGGTTACGGATAGCTACAACAATATATTTAATGAAATATTAACTAAAATAGCCAAAAATTTCAAGTCTATGTAAACTTTGATAAGTGGAACAAAGTTTGATTGGGATTTAATACAGAAAAAATAAAAAATAAAAATAAAAATTTTTTTTTGCAATATGATGATCATCGACTCTACCTACAATTGAACCATTTATACCGTTCGTGGGTTTCCTTTTTTGTTCATAGCTTGATGACTTCCGATGAACTCAATAATATATCTTCATTAAATGAGGAGGTATTTCACCCATTACATCACTATGGACCAGTCACATCATTGAAAATATACAAAGATTAC